>JACCPG010011111.1:0-47798 GCA_016069955.1 Drepana arcuata | reverse complement strand
TACCTGTACCGGCGGTGCGCGGGCTTGTAGCGGCGGAGGGAGGCGGGAGGTGAGGTACTACCTGTACCGGCGGTGCGCGGGCTTGTAGCGGCGGGAGGGAGGCGGGAGGTGAGGTGCTACCTGTACCGGCGGTGCGCGGGCTTGTAGCGGCGGGAGGGAGGCGGGAGGTGAGGTGCTACCTGTACCGGCGGTGCGCGGGCTTGTAGCGGCGGGAGGGAGGCGGGAGGTGAGGTGCTACCTGTACCGGCGGTGCGCGGGCTTGTAGCGGCGGGGGGGAGGCGGGAGGTGAGGTGCTACCTGTACCGGCGGTGCGCGGGCTTGTAGCGGCGGGAGGGAGGCGGGAGGTGAGGTGCTACCTGTACCGGCGGTGCGCGGGCTTGTAGCGGCGGGAGGGAGGCGGGAGGTGAGGTGCTACCTGTACCGGCGGTGCGCGGGCTTGTAGCGGCGGCGCTGCGCAAGCTTGAGCGGTGGGCGCTTGGTGAGGTGCGCCATGAGGCAGTTGAGCAGTATGTCCTCGCAGTTGCGCGCGCGGCGCACGGCGAGACGTAGGGCGGGCGCGCTGGCCGCGTACTGCGCCAGCGCCGCGCGGTGCACGAGGGCCGCACCCGGCAGCACCATCGAATATGACCCACCCCACTTGCTGCTGTATCCCCATGCTGCCTGCACGACAATACAAAAGACCCTCAGATGCCCACATATTGCTACAAATACTCAGTCCAAAACTCAAGACAGTAACCAAAACAAGGACAATTGAAAGGTTACCTTAGCTTCATCCCAGAAATGAGTTCGTGCCGGATACCCGACGATACGTTCTGGAAAATGCTGCCACACTTGAAAAGCAAAGTCGAGTTCTTCGGCAAGCATCGGTGCGTCTCCATCTAAGGAGAACACAGCCGCAGTCGGCACTGCCCACAGAGGCTGCCACCGAGCGGACACACCCTCCCTAAAATAAACAAAAATTAAATAATTCGTTATAAAAAAATTTGATTTACGGCTAATGTGTTTTTGTTATTCTGGCATCATAAACATTCCATAACGGTATATTTCCAATAACTTTCCTTGAAAGAAAAAATATAACACTAACTAGCTAGTCTTCAGCATATCGTAGTTTGTTAATAGCATTAGCGATGCGAGCAGATGGTCGAACCGGCCTTCTTTCTGATAACTTAGGCATTCTGGAAAATTTGTATGCGATTAAGTCAACTTTGAAGTCGAGACTCCATCTACTTCAGCTGCTCGTTTAGCACCTTAATGCAAATAGATAGGTGCATACCCAGGATAGTGCGTAGTGGCGTCCACCACTAGCACCGGTAGCGGGTCCCGAGCATCCCCGGCCACACGCGCCAACGACTTGAGCGACGGCGCCGCACGTTCGCTGTCCCACACCATCACCACCTGCCCACGATACAATACTTCATTTATATACTACACTTTACCAGCAATTATTTTAAATTACGATAAAAGAAATTGTTTATATCTCGTAACACACTGACTACTATTGAGCCAAATTCGATATTGTGAAATCATAAATCCTCAACATACATAGTGTTCATAATATATAAACATTATGTATGTACTAATGTTCGCTTCAGTGTTAAAGTTTATTTAATCATACCTTCTCACAAAACTCGCTACTGGCAATATTAGCGAGGAGCTTATGTAGAGCTGGCGATGTGGATTGGACGTAGAGAAGAGCAGTGAAGGTGGTACCTGGGGTAGGAGGCGGTGCTGCGAGGGGCACCGCGGGGGCGGGGAGGGGGGCGGGAGGGGGCTGCGGGGCGGGGGGCGCGGGAGGTGCAGCGGGCGCGGTGGCGCAATGCGGCAGGTGGGCGCGCGAGTCGCCGTATGCGGCCAGCGTGCCCAGAGCTCCGGGCACGCCGTTCCAGATCAAAGCCTCGCGCTGTCGAGAAGACCTATGGGCCAGTACGCGTTCCAATATTATCTGCAAGGCAATACCATCCTTCATTGCTGTTTCTATATAAAAATATCAACTAAGTGAAAATTTTTTTGAGTACAATAATATATACCTAAGATTAAATTTGCCACTGTGCTCAAAGCAATTGTCTACATCCATTGTATACTACTAGCTTTTAAGTATTAGCATATGTAATTCTTACCTCTATTGAAGTAAACACAATCTTTTCAATGGAGGAGAAGTACTGTTCCCACAACAATTGTGTCTGTTGACGTAAGGCAAGAATTCTTTCTGGGGGAACTGAACGCACAAGCTCGGGAACCTAAAGTAGAGAAAGATATAGTATCATAATAAACATTAAATGTATAAATTAATATAGAAGCTTACTTTAAATTAGCACAGCGCATTGGCTGATGAAATATGGAGTTAAAAAGATGACATCTTTATATCAGAAATAATCAATTTATATATGACATGTATATAACTTTTGTCATTTTCTTATGATCACACTGAAGACTAAGACACACCTGTTTACTCATGTGTGTCAACGGAATTCATACTCCTATGCCAGTGACACTTATCCCTGACTACGATAAATTTGGCCGGCATAGCATAAGTTCTTAGTTTATCGTTGCGGGCGCCGAACGTGTTCATCAACCACTAAGGTATAATAGGAAAGTTGGTGCTATTAGGTATTTTGTTGCTTATAGAATATATTAAACCTGCAGCAAAAGACGCTCATCTGCCCAAATCACTGCACGTCGCCAATCAATGCGCTCATCAAAAGGTAGCCTCCAACCATTGCTAAGAAGGACAGGAATACATCCAGCTGCCAAAGCTTCCAAGAAACGATATGAACCCAGACGTCGCCCCCGAGCCACAAGGCAGAACGTTGAATTAGCCAGTAATTGTTCATAATCAAATCTGTAATTTCATAGTTATATTACTTCCCTTTCTGTTCATGAGCCTAGTAATTTTGGGTTTCAGTCACATCTGATTTATGATTTCTATTATTGTTGTTGTACATACGTGTATTTATACTACTGTAGACTACTGTACTGTACTACTTCTGTAGACAGTTCTAGACTGCATATACATCTTTTTTTTTTATACGACAAGAGTGGCAAACAAGCATACGGCCCATCTGATCGGAAACGGTTACAGCAGCCTATTTACGCTCACGAAACTGAAGTATCACTTGCGTGTTGCCACTCTGTGTTCGGAGAGTTGGCAGCATAATGGGTTTAATCCCTCTGCTTCCAACACAATGTAACAATCCTCCCCCCTCCCCAAGGAGCTCATTACTGGAAACCTTATTCACCATTCACTTATTCATCATAAGTGCCTTCAGGTCCTTTGTTCATTACATAATTGAAAAACATTTTTTTAATTATTTGTATTATTTGACCCAACAAACTTTCTGCAATCCAATGTCAATGTTTTATTAACATTACATCTTTTTTTATTAAAAATTCATATTTATATTATTTAAAAATATGAATATTTTCTATTTATCCTTAATTAAACTATTAAGGAAAAATAGCACAAATAAGAAGAGCTAATGATCCTTTAATAAATATTATAACATACTTACTTGCTTTTATAAATAACCAAACTATTGAATTAAATAGTTTGATCATTTATAAAAGCAAGTACAGTAATACCCCGCTTTACGCGACCCCGTTATGCGCGGTTTCACTATAACGCGAATTTCAAATTTCTAAATTTATTCAGGTTCGGACATATTGCACTAATATTATAAATGTGAATGTTTGTAAGTTTGGATGTTTGCGGTTCTTTCACTACAAAACGACTGAACCGATTTGGCTGGAAGTTGAAATCGTGATGACTTATACCTAGGAATAGGACATAGGCAACTGTTTTTTTTTTATCTCGAAAATTCAGTTCTAATATTATAAAGTATGATGCTCTTTCACAGCATAGCGGCTGTACTGATACTAGCAGGAATATATATAAGCTACTTTCTCACGCAGGCGAAGCCGCAGGTATAAGCTAGTATATAATAATAATTATGACCGTGTCTTGACTGTGTGTCAAACAATTAAGAACAGTGCTGGGTGTTATGAACATATTTTACAAGAACGAAAAAAAAAGTGCTACCCTAAAGACAATAGATGTATTTTTCCGTAAAAAATAATTAATTGTATGTATTGCATAGTGTTTATAGAATTAAAGTCATTGATTAAAATTATTCGTATTTTTTTGTATAATATTTTGACTATGTTTAACCATAAACCTCGATATATGCGACTTTCTGTTAACACAATTTTTTCCGGAACATATCCCTCGCGTAAAGCGGGGTATTACTGTAAGTATATTGTAACAGCCACAAAATATTTTTTTTAAAACTTTTATATACATATTTTGATTATTGTTTTACTAAAGTTATTGTAAATAGTAGGCTGATAGGAAAATACTAGTTGGTAATGGCAGGAGGAACCCATTTGTCTCTAATGATGTTAGCACTCTTATCCTGCTTAACATTCAGCTTTGTATGCTTAATGTCCTATGTTCCTGAATATGCTAAATTTATATTTTGTATAAAAAAATATATAATGTAGATTTCTTACTTGTCATATTCTTTGTTATCTTCATCGCACCTTTCATCTCTTAAATCTTTCCATGATTTACCATGTCTGCATGTTGTTACCAAAATTAGACTATTCCCATCATGTAAATGCCACAGTGAATTTCTGGTTTCACTGCCAATTCCATGCACATATCTCTTACCTTTAAATGCAAGTAAATGTTTTTTAGGAGCTGGAAAAAAGTTCCCAGTTGCTGCAGGGGGTGCTCCACCACGCTCTGGATGTTCTTTATGGAACAGTGGGAGAGATATGTCAAACCCCTCACGAAAAATTGATTCTGATGCACTGGCTCTAGCTAATATAGCCTCCCCTGGGTCGAAACCTAAAGCTCCTTCAGAGTAATCAGGCCAAGTACCAGCGTAAAGATTAAATATAAGATGATTTCGCCCATTATTCCAATGAACTAACCGAGATAACCGAGTCCCTATATCTGGTACATGCTCTGGCGAAAGGGGGTCTGCATCTAAGGTGTCGATAGCAGGGATGAATAAACAAGCCTCATTTGGGTCTCTCGTGACATATCGTGATTCTCTAAGGGCCGATAAAACTTTTCGATATGAGGCACTAACTGGTCCATCACTGGGATACACATATATTTTAGGATCACTTCCACATTTAGAAAAATCGAAACAAATCTCCATTCTACATGGAATGGATGTGGTAGCAGGTTTTCTCTGTTGTCGAGATGGAAACTCAGAAAGTTCGTCGAGGGATGCAAAACTGGGCAGCTGATCTCGGTGGCTACTTTGAACCAAATCAGACTTTAGATTGTAACTAATAATACCGAAATAACAGTACAACAAAAAAACACACGATACAAACACAAGAACGTAACGCTTTTTAGCCTGCATTTCGGCTTGAATTAAGAAATTACAAGATATAATTAATAATCATTCCAGAAACATTGTAGCATCATATTTAATAAAGAATGCATCTATTGTGATAGCTTTTCAAAAATGACAAAAACATTGAAAAAAAAGGAGTGACATTAGGTGACATTTCAATTTAGAATCGCAGAATACTCAATCAAGCCCCAACAAAATTTTTACTGAGCTGTTACTGGGCACTGATTACATTTATTTTATTTATTTATTTATTATGCTTAAAGCTATCCTTACAGGTTAACCTAATACAATAGGGTAGAAAAAATAAAATAATCCTAAAATTATGTATATGTATATTTAATCCTAAAACTTAAGTTATTCCTTCACACACAATATGCTACATGGTCATGGATCATTACATTATATCAAGATATTCAAGATCAAGTTTTTTCTGTCATAGAGTCGCATCAGCTCGTTCCAACATAAATGTGGACTCGATTTAAATGTCCCAAACGGCTTGACACTTTACACAAATGTTTAACAAATTATAACCTTTCTCATGAAGGACTCGGTCTATCGGTGGAATCTAAACGAAAATCCAATCATTAGTTTTTGAGTTTATCGCTAACAAACAGACAGACAGATGCGGCGGGTTAACTTTGTTTTATAATATTTAGTGATAGTGATTGAGATGAACGTTTAATTCGTTCTCACACACTCACTCATACCGTTATCAATTTCATGATTTCATAAAGTATATGCCTGAAAAACCTGATGTCTGTTGTCTGTGTCATGAATAAATTATAACAATAGAGTGGTAAAACGGTACAGAATAGTAATAGATAATTTTTTATCTAGCATATCATCTATTTGCTTGTGGTTCGGCGTACCATACCATACCAACCAATCAAAATCAAAGCAAAGACAAAGCTACTATTGAACGAGAACGTGGTGCGAAAGCGAATTCTGCGTCTGCGGAGTGCGAACGGTGTCACATTATCAAGTTATTCAATTTCATTGCGCTGCGGCTTTGTTTGTAGCCTCATCGGTTCTCTAAGTGAAGTGTTCTTATTATTTGAACGGTAAGTATTCCTGTTCTTTCATTTTAAATCATATCCAATTAGGTGAGTTGCTAACCTATGCAAGACCGTACTTCACCACCATGAGTAGCCGTCGTCCATTTTTGTTCCGTTTTGACATGATTATTAAAGTACCTAAATAACTAGACTGGATCCCATACACTTAGTTTAGTTTGCATCCAATTTCAGCGGTTTTCAATTCAATAAAAGATAGCTATTGCTAGGTTCAGAGCACAGAGATAAATCGGCACTGGGTAGTCGGTGAAATCGAGCAGTTGTCTTATATTATATCTATTACTGATTACTTACTACCGAAGCCAGTCTCCCGCCTAGCCACCGTGGCGAAATATTTAAATAAGTCATTTTATTCACATAAGGTAAGTCTTGGTTTGGGTCAAGAATAAAAATATTATTTAGTATTGCGTCTATTATATTGATTGCAGCAAGCGACTTTTTCTATACTAGCATATCTATACTAATATTATAAAGAGGAAAGATTTGTTTGTAAGTATGTTTGTATTGAATCGGCTCCGATACTACTAGACCGAGCTACATTCATGTCATGAGCTTTGCGAGATATAGCTGACTCTTCTCGTTTGTGCGCCGCCTACGTAGGCTTGTTCCTAAGAATGCACGGAACGTGCGGCTGGCTGTTCGGCGGCCGAAAATCCAATATTCGGCTTAACTGCTATCCTATCCCTTTCGTCTGTAGTATAGTTTAAATATTTTTTTCTGAGGAACCAAAACTCTTTTCTCAGCATTCTAGTTATGATGCTCCAATAAGTGTGCTACACCTTTTATGTCTATTATCTAGATGTCATCACGGGGTCGGGGCTATGGGGGTTACAGCGGGCGAGGGAGCTACACTGGACGAGGAAGTGGCTACCGAGGCTCATACCGAGGAAACAACAACCGTGGCACTTATGAAAGCCGTGGTGGACGAGGAGGAGGCTACTCTTCCTACAATAATGACTCCCGCTATAATAGTAACAGCAATAATAGATACAATAGCAGTCGTGACAGAATGGAAGACTCGTACAAGAAGTCATATAGATCTGTAAGTCACCATGCATAAAGAAAAAAAATAGAAACCCATGGAAATATAATTAATAACTTCATGACTTGACAAATTGAGTATCTCAAGAATTCAAATGACAATAAGTGAGTGATAAGATGCTTGCTTAATTTCAGGAAAACTCTGGAAATTATTCAAATCGTGATTATGGTGGTCGGTCCGGCTCACCTGAACGAAAGAGGATGAGGATGGAGGTCAGTATCTAATCAGTACAATGATTTATGCAAATCAAATAGTAATGCGAAAAATCACTGCAGCAATATTATTTTTCACAAGACAAGTACCAGCCAGCTATATATAAAACAAATTGAACACTGTTAAAGCTTATCATCATACCAATATATTCTGGTCTGGCAGATCAGTTATATTAACAATATGCTATGCTATGCTATGCACTAAATGAAAGGTTCTGAGAAAACAAAATTGTAGACAGATTCAGAAATGATAGAAGGAAAACATAAATAAAAATATAATAGAAAAATATAATACCATGATGTGGGTGCAAAATATTCTACTCTAGGAAGGTGGTCGTAATATGTTCTGTTTGCAGGCAGCACTATATACATATTGTAGATACATGTAAAACAAGGTACTCTGGAACGTCATCAATATTATTATGTTTTTATTATTATAAATTACATGTTGGACTTTTATTCAGAGAGTTTTGAACTATTGATACAATGATCAAAAACAAGATACATGCATATTTACAAGATATCTGAGGAATTTTAAAACGTGATAAATGTATTTATGAGCTCCTTTTGCACTGAATTTTTAACTCCTATAAGAATGTGCTATATGGACGTGACATGAAACCCCCTATATTATTCAGTGTTGCCTAAACGATGTTTATATGGACGTGACATCCGAAACCCCAATATTGTTCACTGTTGCCTGTGTGGTGGTTAGCTATGGTCTGAAATATGATTTACATACAATATATGTTGAAACACTATTCTTCTACCTTGCTTACCAACCAGATCCATGTGATACAAACGATAATAAGTGGAAACAAACCGGTAGAGATTAGTAAAGCTACTAAGATTTATGGAGTTTCATTTGTTTTGTGAGATTTTGACAGCTGCGATGGGAACGAGCCAATGCTCTATGTAATATGCCTGCCTAAAATTCAATTTTCAAGGGATCGGAAGGAGAGAACATATGCTCGTATATGTTCGTAGAAACTAATGCCGTTCGATTTTCAATACGCACGGAGAGAACAAAAGAGAGTTGTGTACAGGGATCTTCGAGCGATAGACGTAGCCACGATGGTGGCGGCCATTACGGCGGATCGTACGGCGGTAGGCAAGAGAGTTACAACAGCGAGCGAAGGTCGTTCGGCGAGGAGAGGAGGCGGTCGCCGGCGCGCGACGGTTATCGCAAGGGCGGCATGGGCCCGCCGCGCTCGCCGGCGCGCGCCACCCGGCCGCGCGCGCCCCGCCGCTCTTTCCGCGGCCGCTCTCTGCGCACGCGCGCCTCCTACCGCGGCGCCCCGCGCTCGCGCGGCACCTTTACCACGCGCCGCTTCGCCGACCGCTCGCTCGGCTACACGCGCGCCTTCCGAAGTCTCAAGGGCCGAAGGTAATTTAAAAAAATAACGACGTAGACTCGTCTCCGTTAGCTTACTTGCGCTCAAGGGAAAGGTAGCCGGGGAGATGCGCCCTCCACACTCTGTTGCCAACCGACGCTTCCATGAAAGAGATATACCGAGTTGAACGGAATGAGAATTGCCCGAGTGATGCGTCCATAAGGAGAATTAAAAAAAGATAATAAACACGCTTAGATATGGACATAAACTTACATCCTACCTAAATGAACCCCAGTGATATGAGAGACACATGAAACATAAGCTGGAGAAATCTTGTAAACTACAGTGATATGTATATTATTCTTCTTTATTTAACCATTCGTGTTTTCAATAAAACAAATCTTTAAACAGCTCTATCAAGTCTAAAGAAGATGAAGCATCTTCGACTGAGGAAGAATGGGATCCCGAAGACAAAGAGGAACCCACTGAGGAAATTAAGGAACCTGGCAGTAAATCACCAAAGGTGAGTTGTTTTTTACTAACGCGACTAGAATAATTTATGTATTTCAATTGTAGAAAATCAATTATATTATACATACATACATACATATCATCACGCCAAGTCCCTAACGGGGTAGGCATAGAGTAAGAGCGCCAGTTCTCTCTAGACTTCCATACCTCTTTCGCTTCGTCCACATTCATCAGTCTCTTCATACATGCTCGTCGGTTTCGAGTACTCTTAACGTTCCTTTTATTATATTTTGTTCCTTTTATTTTATTATAATAATAATAATAATATAATATATCCTCACGCCTTCCCACAAGGGTCCCCGAAGGGGTAAGCAGAGGTGTATAGGTAATACCCACACACCCACTTTCCGCCAGAGGTATATTAGGTGCCAACGTGACAGATGGCGAGTCCATCGCCGTTACTCAGGCACGGCTATACATACGCCTTTGAATTTCTTCTCAGACGTATGCAGGTTTCCTCTCGATGTTTTCCTTCACCGTAAAGCTCGTGGTGTTACTAATCACTGTACTTAAGTTCAGAAAAAAACTCATTGGTACAGTCGGGATTCGAACTTGCGACCTTTGCGTCGCAGGCAACTGCTCGAACCACTCGGCCATCACGGCTTTATTATATTATAGATTTTCAGAATGACACAAAACAAGTGCTGTTACACTATAGCCTTGTATATGTACAGTACTTTATGACGAATGGTAGTATTATTTGGGTTGTTACTTAAACTAATTAGTTTGATGCAGATACACACCTTACTTTAATATCTTAGGACAATTCCACACAAATTTAACTAGACCACCGTATACATTCAGTCCAAATATCTGAATTCATCACACAAATATCCATGTGTATCAATTAAATATCCAAATCAAAGCAAATTAACTTATTGCATGTAAATAATTACCTAAGTAATACTAAGTACAGACATCATTTACACAACATACTATGCTTAAGGATAAAATAAAATCACCCTCCCAGCAGAAAGCGAATCCGAGAGAACAAACTTCAAGCTCCACTACCTAACAGGCCCTGACCACTAGACCAGACAGTCGGTACAACAAATACATAAACTTGTCTGTAGCACTTGGTAATTGCTTAGCAGCCCGAAGGTGAGGTGTCTGAACCGGAGCCGGAGTCGGGTGGCTCGGACACGGAGAAGGAACAGCCGGACGAGGCCGCCGAGGTGCCGCGCACCCGCCCCTACGTGCACCTCGCCTGCGTGCACTGCAAGGACAAGTGCTCCACCTTTGCCGTGAGACTCTTACTATTCAACTGTACCCGCGCCACCAGGCGTCTCGGTGCCGCCTCAATGTTACGAATATTAAATGTATCAGATCAGATAAGCGACAACTTAAAAGGAACAAAACTTTGTTATTTTCAAGTGTTGTTATATAAATGCGCTATCTGCTCACTGGGCATGTATATATATATACTGGGCATCATTAGTACTGCCAGTGAGCAGAGCAAAAATCATATATGATGAATACATATGATATATGAAAAACAATCAAATTTTACGTGGACGAAACTGCTAGTACTAAATATCCAGGCAGTTGGATTGTGAGCAGATTTTGCGATGAACGTGGGTTGGATGCAGGCGTACGCGAAGCACCTGGTGTCGAGCAAGCACCGCGCGGCCATGGGCGGCGTGGCGCGGCGGCACAAGGCGCAGCTGCTGCGCATGCGCGCGGCGCAGCGCGGCGCCCAGCGCGAGCTGGAGGCGGCCGAGGGCACCGCGCTTGCGCCGCGCACCGCCTTCTGCCTGGTGTGCCGCCTCAACCACCGCACCACGCGCCACGCGCACAACCTCACCAACACGCACCGCGCCATGAAGCGTTTCCTCATGCCCTACTGCCGCATCTGCCGGCTCACCTTCCGCTCGCCCATGATCTACGAGCACCACATTTGCTCCTTGGAACACCTCAAGGTATCCTATCCATTGCCTCATCTCACCCTCTCTTACTGCGACGTTATTTGCGAGAGATGATTTAAATACATTTTCCTGTTCAGAAAAAGGCATCCCAGTCGTCTGTTCGTCGAATGAGCCCAAAGGCGGAGGCTAGTGGCGACGAGGGCATGGATGTCGACTTGGAAAATTTCATGACTCTCGATTCCGTGGGTGACGTGGACGGTCGGTATAGGATTTCACTTATTCATTCATAAAAGTTATTTGGTAATACAATATTTGTTTTCGGTCCCCTTCTCGCAAGCCCCGGACGCTATGCTGTTGGTTATTTGCACATATTTTTTTTATTATAACAAGGCATTATATCATTGTACGAAAAAATTTAATTTAACAAAGTCAACAACATATGACGTCATTTATCATGTTCTGAACATCTTTTTGTAATTTTAGAAGTCGAGGATGAAGATTCTGGCACTGAGAAAAAGGAAGATTCACCACCCAAGAAGCCGAAGGTCGAGATAAATATCGGCAGCGAACATATAAAAAAAGTCGAGGTAATTAATATGCGTAATAATTTGCAAGTGTCTGTATTAATATCGAGAGTGGTTTTGGGATAACGATTACATGATGGCAGGTTAAAAATGTTGTCTATTTTGTTGTTGTGGAAAAGTTTAAAAATTATTTTAGTTAGTATTCTATATAACTAATTTAAATTCACTATTGCACTAAGCAAGTACTTAAGGGTGTGCAGGCCCGTGTGGTAGTTACGAATTGATTTACCGAACTTCAGTACAGTGATATGTCGCAAAATTTACAGTGAACGAAAACAACGCGAACAAACCTGCATCTATAATTAAGAAAATAATAATGTAGAAATACGGAAATCGTCCTTGTTAGACGGCGACATACTCCATATAGCAGTGAGAAGCAGTAGTAACACCCACAATATTACTACATCTGCCACTCCTTTTCCAAGAATGCTCTTTGTAAGCAATCAGGTATATGATTTAAGACTCTCGTTCCTGCAGGTTTGGTGGTGCGCCCTGTGTCGCGTGTACCTCGGCCGCGGCGAAGGTGAAGGCGCGGCGGCAGCTGCGGAGGCCCTGCGCCGCCACTGCCGCCTGCGGGTGCACCTGGGCCGCTACGTGCAGCACCGCGACACGCGCACGCTGCGCCGCCAGGCTGAGCGCATACATCGCCAGCTACACCAGCAGAGAGGTACGCGCTCCTGGGACCCGCTACTTACACCACCACCACCACACCTGGCAGCTTATCAGCCGCAGGCTCTTTACAATAACAAATTCACACGTTCATACCATTCCACATTAAATTCACTGAGAATTTAAACGACAATCAACCCAACAAAAATAAGTCTAGGTCCTTCTATCACGATTTATATTTACAATTACGTTTTTAGAAGACGAAAAAGAGGCTGCCTCGGAGACTGGTGATAAAATCAAAGTAGAGAAGGAAGAAACACCAGATGAAAATAAAAAGAAGCAAGAGAATGGCGCTGATACTTCTAATGTGTCTGGTGCGTACTTGTGAAATACACAGACAACTGAGGCTTCAATTATGATGTGACTTTAAATGGAACAACATTACCTTCACAGGAAGCGAAGATAAGATGTGGGACGATGTTGACAAAGATATAGGAGAGCTACTGAGAGAAGTAGTTCCTCAAGAAAATGAGGGCGTCAGTGACGATGAAGAAGATCTTGGCAGGTTAGTAATTGGTTTGGTTCAGGTGAATTGGCGGTGTACATAAAAGGTTGGGCTGGAAACTGGTTAAACATATATTATCTCTTTAAGTGTAACAGCCGCTAGCCTGTTTGGGCTATTGTAAACTGTTGAGTAAGGAATGTATTTCTGCCAACAGGTACGATAAATTTCGCAAAAGTGATAAGAATACAAAGACCGGCGAGGGCGCTGTCAATGAAAAAACCGCTGTTGAATCCACTAACGAAAATCCTGTCGCTGAAGTGAACACACCTGCTTAATAATGTATTCATTATAATGTATATTTAATGGATATAATGCATTTTATTATTTGTAAGTATGGATATTGATTTTGTTTTAAGGATCTACTTGCTGATTAAATAAACTAGATTTTGAGTAAAGAACTCTAAATACCTAATGTTTTTCATTTCACTGTCGAACGAAGTCGTTTTGCTGTCATTACTCAATACGTAAGCGCGTGGATATCCTCACGTCTTCCCATAAGGGCCCCCACCGAAGGGGTAGGCTGAGGTGTGTAGGCAGCAGGGATGTTGCAAAAGTCGATTTTTTTACATCCGCGGATGTGAATAATCCTTTTGAACAAAACCACCTTTTTTAACAATAATAATTAAATTTATCTTATAATAGTTATCACTATCTATATAAGTAAAAGAATACGTTTGTCTACTATTCGTTCCAAACCATTGATCTGGTAGGGTGTTCTGGACACGCGAGGGATCCTGGCCCGAAAAAAAAAGAACTAGCTACTGCATAGCACTGAAGAATATCATCTATATATATGTATGTATATATATATATATACCTCCACATTAGCGTAAATTACCACGTTTGTCATGCTAATTGTAAATAAATAAATCTACCATAGCACCCAATGTATTTTGTATGGCATTTTAACGCATGCATAGTGCAGCAAGTATATATATATATATATGCTAGTCTACAGAACTGGCGCTCTATACTCTCTGCCTACCCCGTTAGGGACTTGGCGTGATGATATGTATGTGTCCTTTATAGAATCGTGAACGGCTGGACCGATATAAATGAAATGTTGTTTCTTCAGATGGACTCAAGAATGGTTTCCATTCTCCATTGGACCCGATAGGTGGCGCCACTGGGTCCATGGCTTTTATTTTTTACTCAAGCGAAGGTGGGCGCGACTAGTATATTATAAAAAACTCGCCAGCAGTTTACTCGCGCTAACTCTTAAGTACTGTACGAATTCTTATAATAATAATTTATTGTTGTTGTTTAAATGATGATTGTTGCGGCTCGATGGATTCATTGCAAGCGCTGTCAAGCCACATTCGAAGCAAAAAGCCGATTTGACGGCAAAAAAATTAGGGCGTAATGTACTCTCCTACCCGCTAGACACAGGTGGGTAACTCAGACAAATTAATAGGGTTAAAAAGCAAAATCTGGGCTTCCAACTGAGTTGCTATTAGTATTCAGAGTTCTAGTTCATTGCACTACTAAAGAATAAATCAATTTTATTTTTAGCCTGTTGAAATAAAACCATTTGCATTCATTTATTCATTTATTTTCACTTCTTGCCCTTTGTTTCTTTAACAGCTGTTGGGGCCTTAGTGACATCATCAGGGTTCTCCGCGGCGTCTTTCAGTCTCTTGGCACGAATACCAACAAGCTTGGCGATGGAACGAGCCTGTAAAACAATTTAAAACACATACTATACTAGTCTCCAATACGACTTATGCTGTTTGAGTGAACTTGTGAGCTACTTTTACAGACGGATGGAACTATATTCTACAAGAAATATACTTATACTGTACCAGAGTTCTTTACAAAATACAGATTACTTGTCAGTTCTTCCCTAGGGGAAATTTCAACATAAAAAAAACAACTTTCAAGTTCCAATTACTAAAACAAACTAGAATAATTAACCAGAACTGATGAGAAAAAAATGTGATTCAAGTAGTGGTTTAAGCTCTTCCTGTGCCAGAAATGCACAATGAGGCATACATACCCCTCTAAGGTACTGGTAGACTTTGAAGTTCTTCTCCTCGTCAGTGATAGGACGCGCCAGGGCACGTGGCGCAGGTTGCGTCACGCGCATGAGTGGTCCACGCAACTGTGTCGCCAGTTTACGCTCCTCCTCACTAGCTTCACCCTTCAGCACCTAAAAGCACAAAATTACTTTAATTCTGTTTAACACATAACTATGCTTTCCAAAAAGTGTTTCTGAAAATGATGTCAGATGTATTTTTTCAACTGATATATTTAAGTTGGCAATAGTAGTGTAACAATCAGTCTGTTGCTATGTTCCAAGAATACACAACTATATTATAGTCCTAGAATTCCTGCTCAAAGTAATGAGGTATCCTCACAATGTTTTCTTTACCATAAACTTTACAATGTGATAAGTCCCAGTACACAAGTACAGAAAAACTCCTAGCAGTACTGATTGCCTGAATGTTCAAACCTGGAATCCTAATTTGAGATACCTAGAATCCAAATGAGAGCTACTATTAAGACCATTCGGCCACTATAGCTCTCCTGGAACATATGAAAGCTATAGAGGCATCTTATATCTATGGGACTATAATCAAGAATTTAAGTGGCTAAGTAGCAATGCTAAGATTGCACATATAAAATCTAGACTGCAGCCATGAGTGCTTCTGACCTTAAACAATGTGATTAGTAACACCACTAGCTTTTCAGTGGAAGAAAACATTGTTAGTTTTGAGATAAATGCAAAGACTAATAGTTTTGGCCACCTAAATATATGACCAGCAAGAAGAGTGTTACGAACTACTGCATGTCCCTTCAAGGAGCTTACAGGAAGGTGTTAAAATATATTTTACATGAGTCAGGTTTTCTTTACATTTAGAATGCCTTCAATGACAAATAAGACCCCATAAGCAAAATCATCAACTATAGTCATAATGCATATTGATAAAGGTATACCTTTTTGCCCTTAGGGAACAAGATGAGACGTGCTCTATACTCCTTCAACCTCTGAACATTGATTTGTAGTGATTCAACAGACTTGTTACGCCTGCGTGGGTCTACAGCAATGCCAATAGTTCTGGCAAATGCAGGGTTAAGACCGGAAGCCTGAAACATAAATAATATATGACACTAAGTGTCCCAATAGCAACTAACACAATGACTAAAATAAATATTTGTTTAACATTTGCATACATAGCATAGTACACAGACAAAATTTTCATATCTGATGTACTGAACCTCCATCTCTAATTAAAAGCAAGGACCCAAATCCCAAGATAAATAGTAGTGACAGAATGAGTATTAACACTAGTTTAGGGATGTTTGGTACCTATAAATATAAAACATAAATCTGAAAGCACATATATATACTTTATTTCAACATGATTCAACTTCAGAAGATAGCAAGATTGGTATTTTTATAGATGTTATTCAATTAACTCAATATCATAACAAAGCAGGTTTCAACTTGGTGTAATAATTTAGTTTGATCAGAATATTATTGTGCAGTTTAGTGTTTATATAAAAGTATGGATTAGATACCATGTTAATTATTCCTATGTAAGATCATGTTTAAGCATGACATATTTTGCAAACAAAGCTATAAATGGGATCCCCCATTTATAGCTTTGTTTGCAAAAAGTTTAAGAAGCACTTTGTTTACTTATGTTCTATTGAGCGATGTGACAGTATATATATGTATATTGGGATACAAAACAGCCTAGTAAATAAAAAGATGTGAAAAGGAAGCTGCACTTTGAAGATTCAATACCAATAAATACTTACCCTAATTTCGCGTAGAGTGAACCCACGTCCTGCACGCACTTTGGTGTGGTACCTCACAGTTGGGCAACGAACTACTGGGCGCAGAGGACCAGCGGCCGGTCGAGGAGCAACAGCTTTAGCTTTCTTTATTCTGTTTTGTTTCCGACGATACCTTCTAGCCGGTTGGTTAAACCAAGTTTTAACAAATCTTTGCCAATCCTTATGGAAATGTCCATTAGGAATCATATTATTGCCCTTCCCCATTTTGGTATAGGTAGATAACCAAAACCTAAAATAAAAAGTAAAGAGTAGTTTAAAATAAATTCACTTAAAGACGGACTGTAAAATACTCTAGGAGATTATCATAAAAAAATACAATAACTCGGTAGAGATTAATGTACTAATTTAGGATGAAAATATAAATAATCTTACTGACCACAACACGAAGAAGTCAAAAAAGACCTTTTTAAATCAAAGTGACAGCTAGCTACCGTATGTGTTGCAGTATACCATCCAAATATTGTTATTCTTTATATTTTGCAGTATGGCAATCAAATTTAGATTTTTGTCTTACTGCTAGTCCCGAATTAAGTTTGTAAGCACTTTTACCTTTTTTTTAGTAATATTTAAATATTAGTGCTACTAAAATGATTTGCCACATTCACAATTTTTTCTATATTTTTTTTTATTATTGGGGTGTGTTATATTATAGTTATAGTACTTAAAAACGCGTACAATAAATTTAATGAAATGTGTAAAAGTTTATCTATAAGTAGTTAATGAGTTTACTTGTAACTTTCGTAGATTAAATAACAGACTAATATAAAATAATTCGTCACTTATTCCTTGACATAACAATCCTGTTGGAAAAAATATATTACACTCAAATCGGAATACAACTAGAAGAATAAACTTAAAGGAAACAGATAATAACAGGCTCCTGTCATGATGACATCTTCGTACTAGAGGTTGACTTACAAAACATGAAAAACTTACTTACTACTAAAAAGAAGAAAGAAAATAATAATAATAATATAATAACTAAAAAATATTCTTAAAAGGAGTCCCTTTAGGCAGGGTTCCGAAGATACTGGCAGCGTTCCCCTTTGAATAGCTAGGCTAATTCTTTGTCCGAGGTAGCTGCCAGCTCTTCGGTCTCCTGTGATGTCGACCAACCTTTTTGCTATGTCTTTAAATAGCTTTGTGGCACTAGGACCCCACGGACCAAGGGTCTCGACACCGAATGGGACAAAATCATATTCGGAGCCTAGACCCCTGTATTTGCATACTTTAGCCTTCTCAGCCGCTTCACAGGCCGCACCAGCTCTGTTGTTGGTTCCATGTAGATGGGAAGGGGCCAGCGTGTCTGAACAGGTTGCATCCCATACCAGCACCCGGCCCATCTTCCATGGAATCAAACTCATACCATCCGGTCTCTTGCCATCGTCTCTGGCAATACCAGTCGGCTCAAGTAGACTTGGCACGTTGACGGTGGCAAGGGCCCGGCGTATGATATCGTTGAGTGCGGCATGTCTCGAGAAACGGCCTGCACTTTTTTGGCATGACAATCCGTGATGTCCTAGCTTGTCGACATCACTGCCACAGGGACATTTATGAGGAGCGCAGACCGGAACCCCAAGCCGTAGACAGGTCGCGATTCGGAGCGTGTCAGGCTCAAGAAAAGTTCCTGTATTTGACGAAGGGTACGCGTAAAGCCAGTAGCCGGCCTCATGCGCACCCACGGCCAAAAGCCTAGCACGCGCCGAACCTGTACTACAGCTCAAAAGATTGTCATACATAAATTTGCAGTTTAAGTCGTCCCAGCTCCTTTGTGAATTTGGAGAAACTGGAAAATTTTGACCTGGGCATGCTATTAAGAAAGCGTTTCTAGCTTCTTCCAAGCCAGAAATCTCAAAGTTTGAAGGGGATGCCTTTAAAATTTTACTTATGAGAGTTTCTGAACTATGGACAGAAGATAGGAAGGCTGGTAAAGCGACACTGGAAATTTTGCGAATCCCTAAACCACCATAACGGATAGGTAGGGATTCTTGGGACCAAGACTGCTCGTTCAGCTGCATATTAAGAATCGATTCTAAGCTAATTTTGATTAAGTCATCTACTTGTGTCAAAAGATCTGGATGATTCCAAAAGGAGCAACAACGGAGCACATACGTTAATTTTGGGACGAAAAGACAGAATTTTAAGATGCAAAGTGCATAATGTGGACTAATTTCAAGGAGACGGTTAGCAGAATTTTGAAATTTAGTAATTGAATTATTAATATATTCAGAAATAGATTCATCAAAAATTGGAGAACCTAAGAGGTAAAGGGAATTACTGTTAACTATTTTAATATTTGGAGCCAAAATATTAAATTTTTGTTTTACGACATTTAAATTTAAGTCGCAGTTATTTATAAAAAGTTCGCATTTGCTAAAATTAAGCTCCAAACCAATGGCTTCAAATTTATTTTTGATTAAAAAAAGGTCCGAAAACACAGTATCCACATCACCTCCTAAGGTTCCGTCGTCCAAATACCAAACGTTGAACTTAGATTTTAAATTTTTGATTATAGGATTTATAGCCAAACTAAAAATTGCAGGCCCAAGGGGATCACCCTGTTGACAACCTACTTCCGAGGACAGTTCGTTAGAACGATATAACGATTTTGTTGGGTCAGCGTAACTGAGGAGAAGATAATTGTATATTTCCGGTATATGTTGTTTTATTTCCGTCAGCAGGGTATCCCTATTTACTGAATTGAATGCATTTTTGACATCAATTTTGAGCAACACATCAGGCTGTCCGTAGTTAATTGTTGTTATTGTAAACAATGGTACATTCTCACTAAAATGTATAATTAATATTAAATAGAACTTATTTATATGCCTGTATCTATTCAAGTGCGCAGTACCCGTAACAGTGCGAAACCGTTCCAGTGCCTCGGAAAAGGACATTTAAGGTGAAACAGTCTATTAATGTCACCTTTAGTACTGGCCATATGAATGTTCATTCTGAAGATTAGTTAAAAAAGTATATTCGCTCCGAGCAATATCGTTTCTTAATTGTCTTTACTTAATAGTGGTCGGTAGCTTAAATGAAATTACCTGATATAAGTTAAAACCCTAGTCATAACTTTTGAGAGAAAAGAATATTATTCAAGTCAAGACTATCTCATTTATCCTCGATTTATTATATCCTCACGCCTTCCAACAAGGGTCCCCGAAGGGGTAGGCAGAGGTGTATAGGTAATACCCACACACCCACTTGCCGCCAGAGGTTTATTATGTGCCAACGTGACAGATGGCGAGTCCATCGCCGTTACTCCAGCACGCCTTTAGCCATACTTACATACTTTAGGCTTTGAATTTCTTCTCAGACGTATGCAGGTTTCCTCTCGATGTTTTCCTTCACCGTAAAGCTCGTGGTGTGACTAATCACTGTACTTAAGTTCCGAAAAACTCATTGGTACAGTCGGGATTCGAACTTGCGACCTTTGCTTCGCAGGCAACTGCTAAGAAATATTATCTATTAAATTCTAGGCATGTTGCAGGCATTTGCAGGCATCTTTGCCTTTGGTTTAAAAATCTTAAAGACTGATCTGATTATTTATAATGCCACAGCTGGGCAAAGCGTGGTTTCAACTAATTAGCCTTAGATTATTAAGTAGTTGGCAGCATTGCCTACATGATTTGTCTATGATAAATGTTAAAATGAATTGAATTGTTGACGCCATATTGGTTTTTCTGCAAACGTCACCTTTTCCTTTGGTGAGCAAGGTGTGTTCACGTGAGGTTGTGTGTTCCCTTGAATACAGGTCACACAATCCTCAGAATTTCGTGAAAATATTCTTGTAAAATAAAAAAAAAAAAATATAAAACTCACAAAATCCAAAAAAATAGTAAAATTATAAAAGAAAACGGGAATCACTTGATTTTAAGTTTAGTGTACGTAAGCGTGCAACGTGGTCTTAGGAATGCGATAATCATTATAAAGAGAAAGTGAAGTTGCTTTTTGCTCACGTTTAGTGTCTATTTAAAACTTCTACAGTGTAATTCTCAAAATGAATCCTGGTCCACCCAATTATCCGATGGCGTCCCTATACGTCGGTGATTTGCACTCCGATATTACTGAGGCCATGCTGTTTGAAAAGTTTTCAACCGCTGGTCCAGTTCTTTCAATACGCGTTTGTCGCGATATGATAACTCGTAGATCCCTAGGCTACGCTTATGTAAATTTTCAGCAGCCTGCCGACGGTAAGTTTGACAAGTTTATACTTCCTCTATCTTACGTGTATTGCTAACTAGCTATGGCGTACGTTGAAAAAGTTGCATATTTTCTGATAAATGATGCAATTACCTATTAAACACGGACAGTTTCTATTCAAACATAACACGTATTTGATCAATATGGAGACATATTCTGTGCAATTGACTGTAATATCGACGTCCTGTGCATGGTTACTAACATCCTGTTGGAATATTGTTGCTTTTGAATAATAAAGTGCATTGATTTATTACACTATTTCTGGAATCAATTAGTAATGCTCTATATACCTTTGAGAGTAATACAAATTATTGAAATTAACTAAGCGAAAGAGGTATGTAAGTCTAGAGAGAACTGGCGCTCTATACTCTCTGCCTACCCCGTTAGGGACTTGGCGTGATGATATGATGATGATGATGATGAAATTAACTAAGTAGATTTATAAACTAAAATTATATTTGTTCATTCAATTCATTGTAGCTGAAAGAGCACTGGACACTATGAATTTTGATATGATCAAAGGAAGACCTATTAGAATCATGTGGTCCCAACGAGACCCTTCTCTGCGCAAGTCTGGAGTTGGGAATGTTTTTATCAAGAACCTTGATAAGACTATTGATAATAAGGCTATGTATGACACATTTACGGCTTTTGGTAACATTCTGAGTTGCAAAGTGGCTCAAGATGAAACTGGCGCTTCCAAGGGATATGGTTTTGTGCACTTTGAAACAGAAGAAGCTGCAAATAAGTCCATCGAAAAAGTCAATGGAATGCTTTTGAATGGAAAAAAGGTATACGTTGGAAGGTTTATCCCTCGCAAAGAACGCGAAAAGGAACTTGGTGAGAGGGCAAAACTTTTCACAAATGTGTATGTGAAAAACTTTGGAGATGACTTCGCAGATGAGATGTTGAGGGACATGTTTGAAAAATATGGACGCATTACAAGTCACAAAGTTATGTATAAAGATGATGGAAGCTCCAGAGGATTTGGCTTTGTTGCATTTGAAGATCCTGATGCAGCTGAGAGGGCATGTATGGAGCTAAATGGAAAAGAACTGGTTGAAGGTAAGCCACTATATGTTGGCCGTGCTCAGAAAAAGGCTGAACGCCAGAAAGAATTGAAGCGTAAGTTTGAACAATTAAAATCTGAACGCTTAACTCGTTACCAAGGGGTAAATTTGTATGTCAAGAATTTGGATGACACCATTGATGATGAACGTCTTCGGAAGGAGTTTGCACCATTTGGCACCATTACTTCAGCAAAGGTAACCTGACAATTTTATACTTAGATGGCTGCCTACCATAGAATAAAAATTTATTAGAGGGCATAATTGTGAAATAATATGTATCTTATTATTTTTTGTCTGTGTGTATGTACAATATGCTATAAATGCCATGGGTTTTACTTTTTACTACAAATACAAGAGTTTAACTCAGTGTAAGATTTTCCTTCCATCCCATCATAAAAGCAAATGCTTTGGGGTTGTCAGAATGTTCTATAGTATTTAATAAAATTAGATACACTTATAAAATTATATGCAAACTATATAAGGTTTCTACTATAAAATTATATGCAAACTACATAAGGTTCCCTTTCACCACTACCCCCAAGGCCCTAGGGAGCCCTAGGACCATAGGGTAAACTGTACACCATAACCATAGCTTAGAATTACTGTTTCTTGAGATCCAAAAATTTTGCTGCTCACTGCTTGTGAATCACAAGTTGAGACATGATCATACCAACCTAAGGGTTCCTCTTATAATCAGGGTGACTCTGAAAATAAAACAATAATGTTGTTATTTTGTTTTCTCCCATCATCATGAAGCATTCCTAACATCCTTTAACATCTAGCAGACAACTGCTCTATTTCCTAAGACACCCTGAATGCATTACTTATATACCCTTAGTTGTTGTTTGCAATTGTCAAGGTATTTCACTATGAAACTATTATATAGCCTTGTAGTTTGTAATATGTATTTTTTTCTACTTACAGGTTATGCTTGAAGATGGGCGCAGCAAAGGGTTTGGTTTCGTATGCTTTTCGTCTCCTGAAGAAGCCACAAAAGCAGTTACTGAAATGAATGGTCGCATTGTTGGCACGAAACCACTATATGTAGCTTTGGCTCAACGCAAGGAAGATCGTAAAGCTCATTTGACATCACAATACATGCAACGTATGGCAAGTATGCGTATGCAACAGATGGGTCAAATATTCCAACCTGGTGGAGCCGGTGGATATTTTGTGCCCACCATCCCACCAGCTCAACGCTTCTATGGTCCTGCACAAATGACCCAAATAAGACCATCACCCCGTTGGACTGCACAGCCACCAGTACGTCCTAGTGCTCAGACTGCTGCTTCAGGATATCCTAATATGCAAGCACCATTCCGTCCAGCACCTAGAGGACCCACCCAAGCTGCACTACGCACATCTGTTGCAGCTAGGCCGATAACAGGTCAGCAGGGTGTGGCTACTGCAACATCTATTCGCCAACCTCTAGTTACACAGGGTGGTCGCCCAGCCGGCTACAAATATACTGCGAACATGCGCAATCCTCCTGCGCCGCAGCCCGCAGTTCATATTCAAGGTCAAGAACCTCTGACATCGACAATGTTAGCAGCAGCACCACTTCAGGAACAGAAGCAGATGCTTGGTGAACGGCTATTCCCATTGATTCAAAGAATGCATCCGGATTTGGCAGGCAAAATTACAGGAATGTTGCTCGAAATCGACAATTCTGAACTGCTCCATATGTTGGAGCATGGAGAGTCTCTTAAGGCCAAGGTGGATGAAGCCGTTGCTGTCTTACAAGCTCACCAAGCTAAGCAGCAGGCCACAAAGAAAGAGTAATTGCTTTATATTGGCGCTGGCATAAAACAACGTGTGACCAGCTTTTTTTTATCATTTACAAGGGTGTACATTCTCCTTGTTATTTTATGCTTTGAACACCTTATGTTGATGAAGAATCCCGCTAATAAAAAAATTCATAAATAAAAATTGAAAAAAAAAAATTAAGAAAATGTGGACTGCACTCTCAGAAATATATAACTTTTTTAATGTACCATTTTGGGAGTGTATTTCTGCAAACAAAAATAATGCAACTGTCAACATTTCTACTTAAAAGAGCTCAATAACTGCTCTGAATTCTGACTTTTTACATTGACTAAGAAGTGTGATTTAAGTTTTATCGTAAAAAAATATTTTCTTTTTGTCGTATTTGATGAAATGGAGTTGGCTTTTGTTCTCTTGCACTTTATCTTTCTTTTCTGTATATTGGTTCACATTAGATGCAAGATACCTTGGATTGTAAACTTGGTCTCTTTTGATTTTAATGTAACTGATCTTATAATTTGTTTCATTATATTCGTGATATATTCACATAATACTCGGGACTTTCATTTATTATTGTTTTTGCTATCACATCTCTATTAAACTATGTTTTCAATATATCTATTCATACTACTACCATTAGGTTCTTATTCCCATTATGGCATCGGATTCAGGATTCATTTAAGTTAGCTTATTCATCTGAATCCAGCAGTCTTACAGTGGTAAGATGATCTAAGTCGATGCTGTTCATTTATAAAACCATACCTATCTACAGTGACCTCATAAAAAGTCAAGCAGGACCTATTAGGTACCTTTTCTGCCAATACTATAATTTTAAAGCGTTTTGAGATTCGATACTAAATCACTTGAAGATAAAAAGTTAGGTCTGTTAATCCAGAGGGAACAGGCGCGCTATTCTTTCTGCAGTCCCGTCAGTCTAATGTATGTATGTATGTATAATTTAAAAAGAGTACCTAAATGTAGGGTATAGATACTACAGCTGAAGTGAGCAGCATCTGTATATTACAATACGCGATTGAGATCGAACACATACGAACGCCACCTCCAATAAGTACGGTAATTAAACATTTGAAAAACACATCACTCACTTCATATATGAAATTTAAATTGAGTTAATTAAAATATCTGAAAAATTAAATTAGCATAATAAGTTGAGACAAGAATAAAGTGATGCAAAGTTCGCCGATGCCTATTGTACAGAAACCTTGGACTCTTGGACGCGTTGCGCAGCAGGTTAGTACCCTCTGCCCATACGCGTGTCTACCTGCACCGTCGATCTTCTCGCTAACTGCAGCAGTTCGTCGCTCCACGCCAGGTAGAATCAGGTGACGATCTCAATACTGGTTTGTCCTTCGTTAATGGCTTGCCCGTATGTTTCGATTGTCCCTCGTCACAATAGTTACATAATCATAGATTAGACATTAAAGCAAAGGCGACAATGTTACGAGCCATAGACTTGCAGTTAAATTATGCTGTGTAAATAAATATAGGTACCTGCTCAAAGCAATTAAGTTGTGCTGGAGTCAAAATCACCCCAATTTCGATTGCATCTGCTTTCTGATAACTCATCTTCAACCGGCGAAACGGGGTGGTGCCAGAAGGTGTACATTAATAATAATTTCAACAATGAAGTTAGAAACTATAAACCTAAATACTACAGTATTTTCTTAAATATTACTTCACGCCTTTCCACTTGTGAAATTTGTTAAAGGCGATAGCTAGAGGTGCAATGACGCCCTTTTTTTCGCCGTTAAGTTACGTTTAAGTGGCAACGTGCAAGTTACTAGCACCACCTTAGATACAACTAAATTATTACCTGACTGCATCAAGGCGACGCTGAACCTATATTTGCAGAGAAATTAGGGAATGTAGATGAACATAAATCAGTGACTTCGTCAATGTTCTTATCAATAATAGTTAATTATTTATTCGCCTTAACGGGGTAGGGTAGGGTGTTGATATTAGAAGGAATTATAAGTTTATGGTATAAATTAGCTTGTATAACGTATCTGATGTGAATAAAAAATTACAAATTTGCGTGCAGGCAGTAAAACTTTATTTTGAAATGTTCAAATGACAATCTGAAAATAATCACGTTCATAATACATTATTTATTCGAAATACAAAAAATATTATGTGAAAAAGCGTTATTTTTTCATCTTTTTATTCAGGAACTTAAAAAAGAATTACGTTCCGAATGACGGACTAATCAACGCGCAACCCATTCCGCCGCAAAAGTCCTAGGAACTTGAAAGTTGTGCTTGGTGTAGGGGTGGATAGACATAAACTCCGAAAATTCACATTTGAGTAGGATAAGAAACTATAAACATGCGAGTTATGGCTTTACTTTGAATATGACAAACAAGGGTATTCAAGTCCTTAATATTGAGTAGTAAATAATATACCTCAATAACATTTTAATTTCTTTACAAGTTCATATGACAATTTTGTTGAGTATCTAGGTACCTACTAAAAGAAATTAAGGATATTATTTGCCGTACGCATAAGACGTAAATAACATACGATAGGACGGTAGGACGATAATATCACTCACGGCTAAACTAAAGTATAAAGAATGCTTAGAGCAGAGTTCTACTTAAACCAGTACCTTTTGCATGTATAATGTTTATACAGAGGAACTATTAAGTTAAGATAGGAGTTTACACTATTTTTTTGAAGATGTACTGTACTGTTCATTATTTCTGTCAGAACATAGAAGTAATTTTCACTTTTGAAAGTTTAAAAATTAATGGAGTAGCTATGCTGGCAGCTGGCATGGGAGGGATGACACAGAAATGACCTCTACTTTGTATCTGCCTTCTGCCAGTGGAGCCATTCCTAGTGGGAACTACAGCCACCCTGTAGCTTTCAGTGAGATGGTGGTAATGTCTCAGATGGAAAAATCGGCAGTTCCCGTTGTTTATTTCAAAAAGCTTCAAACGTACACAAAGACAAACATATTCAGCGTAATCAGGGTCAAGTAGGCACTTAGTCTATGGGAAAATACAATTTAAAATGGAAATCAAAATATTGTTCTACCTATTTTCAGCAATTTATTTAGCACCACCCAGGGATGTTGCACACAGACTTGACCATGGATGCTAGCAACATAAATTAACAAAGGAGCTCCAGGAGCTTTCTAGACAATTGCTTATGGTAAAAGGGTAATCTCAACCATTATATATGTGCAAACTCTATTGTGGTTTGAGATATTTATTTCTCAGTTACATTAATAACATGAAATTTCTACCTTATCCTATAGCAAGTTTAAGGCTTAGATTATTGCTTGCTTATTGCCACTTTTCTAGAATGAAAATGAAAGATACGGAAGATAAAGGTAAGGATAAAAGTCTAGTGGTTGCAAACTAAAACTCTATATTCAATCAATAAAAATACTTTACATAAAGTAACACAAAACAAGAAAGTGTTCTGCTGGTTATTCTATGCAGAAGCATAATTAGAATTTAGTTATTGAAGTACTAGGCCAATTTTATTTGGCGTCATACTTGGACATCGCCAATTATACAAATAATATTGTAAATTTCCATCACCTATGCCAAATTTTAGGGGTTCTAAGAATTCTTTATTATCCATCAAATCCAAAGCATTGAATACATCAAAACCAGAATTTTTTGCTGTTATCAATGCATCAAGCATCAAGTCCGTCCAATCTGTTTTGGTTGAGACATTATAATATGAGTATGCAGCCTTCAGAGTCTTATGCACTGGGTGGTAAACAACAGTTGAGGGCAGTGTGTAATAACTGACAAAATCTGTTATTGTACCATCATGAGTTTCCACCACAAAGCTATCAATTATTCCTGATTGAGGCATAAACCAATGTTTGAAATCCTCTTCTGAAAAAATTGGGGCCAGTTCAAACTTGCTCAAATAGTCATTCAGCAATTTGACTACTTTATCAGTATCCTGTGGCTCCATTTTACGGAAGCCAGGTGTTTTAGGCAGATCAGGGAGCTTAAATAATTTTAAAGTTCTTTGCATGGTCATATTTCTTGATAAGTGACTGAATTTTATGTCAATTAACTTTTTTGGGTTCAGGGATCTATGCCAATATCGGCAAGTAGCAATTGGTTTGGGCAATACTATGCCTGCAGTATATACCCCTTGGAAAATCCCTGTCAAATTGACTCTTCGAGTAATTTCTCTTATCAAGACAGGAGCTACCCGTTTAGCTCTCAGCTTTTTATGCACACACAGAAAGTTGATCTCAACAACTGTTTGCACATGGTTGTATATTCTTAGTTGGGCTGGTATGGCTGAGATAAATCCAACTAACCTACCAGACTTAACAACCCGAACTCCACAATGCCAGTCCATCCTCCAGCCAGGCGGTTGAAGAGCCCACTTCAAAAACTCAGTTTGATAATCAAAACGAAACATGCAGTCATCATCTTCAACATAATTCTCATTAAGCAAAGTATAAAGTTCCTTCAACACAAGGGGCTCATTTAAATTCAAGGTATCCCACTGGAAACCATCTGGCAATGTGTATGGCTCCGATCTAATATCTTCAGCAGATTTGGGTGGTTCTATAGGTTCATTAGAAACAATTTTTTCATCCATTTTAGGGACAGGTTGGGTAGACCAAAACTGATAAGACTTGTGTAGAGCTTCCTCAGTTGTTTTGGCAGGTTTTTGTTGAAGATTCAAAACTTCCATAGCCATTTTCAAATCTTTTAAAGATATGTTTTGAGTTACATCACTTGAATTTGGTACTGGTACTATGCTGTCACTTATAGTTGAAACCCCGTGGTCGCCATCGCCACCGCTACGTTTTTTCTTGTTTCTGTTTTTCTTCTTTGGGTGTTTATCATCGTTATCGTTTCGGTAGTCACTAGATTGTGCTGCCGTAGTATCATCCATTTTAAGAGAGATTAGGATGGATGGAAGTTACGGCCTTTATATGCAACTTTAGTTAATTAAAAAAATCCAAAAGTTTAGCTTAACTAGCCAAGAGTAACCAGCCAATCATCTAGAGATAAATATTATTTTTCTTTGGAAGGTTATATTCATGACGTGGATACTTGCTTTTCAATTACGGCTCTGTGTGGCAGATACATGACAGGTAAATAATAACTAACAATAAAAATATAAATAAATACTGCCGACCCCGTTATGACCCGCCTGAACAAAATATGGAAAAAGAGGGGAATAACTAATAACACCAAGATCCGGTTAGTACGAGCCTTGATATTCCCCATTTTTCTGTATGGCGTGGAGTCGTGGACGATACGAGCTCGAGAGAGGCAGAGGATTGATGCCTTGGAGATGTGGTGCTAGAGGCGTATGCTTACGATACCTTGGACGGCCAAGCGAACAAATGTGTCGATCCTCTCACAGCTCAAGATAAAAACCCGTCTGTCCACAATATGCCATCAACGAATTCTCACGTATTTTGGTCACATAATGCGAAGGGGTAATGAGAGCCTGGAGAAATTGATCGTGATTGGGAACACTAATGGCAAGCGAGCCCGAGGCCGATCTCCTACCAGATGGACCGATCAAATAAAAGACTCTAGGTCCCCGAGGTTTAGCTTCGTCGTCAGGGCCGCGATGGACAGAAGCCGATCATGAGGGAACGACAAGAGAGAGCCGACCCCGTTAGGGACTCGGCTTGATGATATAAATTACCGAGTCCCAAATTAAGCAAAGGTTGTTATGGTTACTAAACAACTACATATTTGTATATTTCATTATATAATAATAATAAATAAATACCTGGGACAATTCCACACAAATTGACCTAGTCCCAAATTAAGCAAAACTTGTGTTACGGTAACTAGACAACGATATATTTACTTATATAAAGAGATATATACATAAATACATAGGACATCGAAGACTAAGGTGCAAATACTCGTGTTCATCACACAAATATCTGCCCTCAGCGGGATTCGAACCCGCGACCTCAAGGCATAAGAAATGTTGGTCGAAAATATATTATATTGTAATAATTCATAGAAAACTATTTATTCACGAAAGCATGATCAATTATAAACGAATAAAAATGTCTGACTTAAATTGGAGTCACACAGTAGCGCACCATGAGAAAATTATCGATTGGAATTGGTTTAAGAACAGTAACTTACAGAATATGTAGTATTGTGGTTCTGTTCTGGGTCAAAGGATGAATTGAGTGAATTACATATTCATTATCTACCTATAGCATCTCTAGCTTGTGGAGGCAACTTAAAACTTTAAAACCATTTAAAACAAACTAAAATGTACCTTCTTCAAGTCTGTCTTTGTCTATGGTCAGAGGAATACATAGGTAGGTAGGTAGTACGTAGACTACGGCATATTATCTTCTATTTGGTTTGTGGGTACATGTCAAATCAGACAGAACCAAAAGAATAGATAGTAGGGTATTTATATGTTGGAACAGTTTGGAAATCTCACTTAGCTTAGCAGGGAGCTGAGGTATTTAAACTTTCTCTGTAAAAAGGTAAGGCGTTATTGTACTTGGACAATATGGTGCTGCAAATAGTCTCGAACATATTTGTTTTGCAATAGAAATAATAGAATAGTAGTAAAATTTCTCTTGCTTACGCGTCACGAAAAAATTGTTTCAGGTATTATAGATCCGATGGGTGCATTTCTTGGTCAATGTTACTGTGGTTATTAAAGAATTGGATCAAATATTTAGGCATGTAATGTGCTGGAGCGATTTTTTACGTTTTCTCCTTTGTTACCTGTATTATACAAATCTTCACTTTTAACTATAAGGTGGGTTTATAATCATTGCATTATTGAGGACTAATTGTTTTGTTAACTTATTGTTATGTTTTACAAGTTAAAGCTGTTTTACTTTGAAATTAATGTTTGAGGTATTACATGAAATTATTCTGTGACTTGTTACAAGCTAAGTTATGAAAATAAGTTATAAACATATACTTACAATTTGTTATGATAATGGTTGGACTATGCATCTTTATTATAAGTACAAATGTTTGTAAGGTTGTTTGTATCTCAAAACTGCTGATCAGTATTGGATTAAATTTGGCATGGAAAAGTTGGATGGATGGATTTATTCCCAAAAATAAAACAGGTGAAATGGTAGAGTATAATATCTAGAGCTTATGGATTTTTATACATGTGCAATTAAGCTTTTAAGTTCTATGGAATATATCAGTTTAAAATTATGTATATGGTTGCAGTCTTATGGGATTGATTCTTTATAGTGTTCCATAATATGTCTCTTAACAGGCAAGTTATGTGTACATGAAATATTTATATCTGTGCAATTATGACAAAGGACCATAATTATTCAGATGCTTGCTTCATTCATAAAAGTTAGCAACAGACTTGATGTTTGTCTCCTCCAAATATATGAATTGTTATAAGTGGTGTTATTATATGTCCGCCCAATCCAAATATATGGAATGACTTTTAAGCATATTAAGAATTTATAAAACCACCTTCTACCACCGCACCTCACTTTTCATTCATAATTTTCATTATGGGGAATTCAACCCCATACCTTGGGACCACAAAGGTCTCACACTGCTCGGTTGAGGTTTTCCCCGGAGAGTACAGCATGGAGTTCGGTTGGCAGCACGCGAGTGATACCCCTAGTGTTGCAAGCGTCCAGCTTAAGGGTGTAGGCGGCGGTAACCACTTACCATCAAGCATAAGTTATAAAAAATAAAAATAAAATTGTATTGTAAATATGTGAGATGTATTTACAATTTCCCTTGAATGTTTGTCATAATCTTGTGCTATTTTTTACCAAGAAGTTCAGAACAATTACAAGATAGCTGTTGTTGGGTTGAGTATAAAATAATTTGGGAAATATGACTTATTTTAAAATATTTTTGCATTTAAATTAAATATAATGCTTTTACCTTCACTGTAAATCTATTGATGTAAACAAACTATCCATAACCACAGTAAAAGTGTTTGGTGTGTACTGAGAACTTGTGACTAAACATTGAAGGCTGAAACTGCACATTGCCAAATAAATATTTGCATTTTTATTTTATATTACAGGTCTAAGTGATGGCTGACAAAGAACAAGTAATCCAAGCTCTGCGGGCCACACTTATATCTGTTAAGGGTGCATTAACAATAAAACAGTGTAACCGTGAGTGCAACCTGATTATCTGTTCTTGATTAATATGCGAATAATATATATTTTAAATTTGATATAATGGAAATTATTTTTGGTTGGTACAGGCGATTATAAGGAGCTTCAAGGAGAATGGATACCCTTTAAGAAGTTGGGTTACCCAACACTGGATAAGCTTTTTTTAGATGTCCCTGGCTTCAAAGTTGCTCAAAAAAATGGGGAGTGGTATGTTGATGCCATTGCCAGTCAGGAGACTCAACACATTGTTGCTATGATTGCACGCCAGAAGCCAAGTAAAAAAGCCGCAATCAAATTAAATGGCCCGGTAATTTTTTTTATATTGCCTCTGAGTTAATATTTTTGGTTTTACAAATCAAAAAATTTTATCAAATCAAGTATTATTTTACAAAAATTTTTTTTTTTTTATTAGAATCGATTACCAAAAAGGCAAAATTCGTGGCGCAAACCCGTCAATTCATCCAGCTATTCATCGAACTACAATAACCACTGTTATAGAGTCAAAGGAAATATACAATATAATAACGAAAATTCCAGCTATAAGGTAATTAATTATATTTCAAATATGTGAGTTACTGCCATTTAGATATAGTACTAAATTACAATATCACAAGATGGAAGAAGTGTAATATTTAAGTACATTTAAAATCTGTTACTTCCTTATTGTTTGTTTTATTTTTAAGGCAAACAAATTTAACAACTCGAACACACCGAACGAAAGCAAAACATCACCTCCGAACATAAAACCATTGAATAAAACTCGCCAGGATCAGACAGAGAAAGTTCAAAAGAATTTAACCTATACAAGAAGTCAGAATACACATTCTGAAGAGGTATTGCAACAGTCATGTTTAAGTATTTGTTGAATCAACTTTGTAACTTATGTATAAATTTTGATTTCAGCCAAAGCATTCTGTACGTCCCACAAAAGAATCTGAAGTAAAGCAGAGTAAAATATCAGCGTCGCAAAGACTGTCGAATCTGAGGGACCGCCTCAATACGGTTGATCTCATACCATTGCAGTTTCCAGCAGCTAAACACGAATGTTTGGTATGTATCTGGATCTACATTCACCCGCAGCTAAGCGGCAGTAGCTATGATCGCTCGGGTACAGTGGTATGTTTTCGGCTTTTTCCCTATTTCTGCATTGCAGATCTCCAGTGTGCAAACAATTTCAGTGTTTCGTTGAATATTATAAATTTATTCATATTGAAGAATATGAGTGAACTATCTCTTTTATCTTTTATATATATTTCTTGGGTGTTATTCATTGAACTCCTACTAAAAATGCATAAATTTAATTGACAGTGTTGTCCATATTCAAAATCAAAATATTTTTATTTCACATAGGCCTAGATGGGTACTTATAAAACGTCGAAAAACTTGCACTTTTATTCATTTTTATTTGTATCAAATGAACTAGTTTATCAGGTATATAGGTATTATTCACACATATCTATCCCCGCAGAGATATATTTTAGGGGCTAATGTGATTATTGTTATTATTTTTTTTTTACTAGGAAAGTAGCGGCCCTGTGACTCAGGTGGTGCCTGCTCACAATCTAGAACCTCCGCCAGAGTCCACGTCGTCGGTTATCAAATTAGAGTGGACCTGTAAGAAACTTGGCCTTCCTCAGCCCGTCTTTAAGGTGCACGAAATACGACCCAAACGTGGGCCTGCCACTTACGATTGCAATGTTAAAGTGAGTACGAATTCACAGCTTTTAAATACTTTACCTTCTCTCTTACGTCACAGCCTAATGCTATACAATACCTACTGAATTTTGCTGTTAGTATGTGGAATATTTCTGCTGTAACTTTTGTATATGTCTTCATGCGATCAATCTGAACATGGGGACAAAAAGTACGCAATTTGTAATAACCCCTACATGTTGTTCTGCCACGACTTCGCGAACAAATGTATCGATAAAATTAGGCCAAGTAGATTGGGCTTTGTTTTTATTTATGTTCATTCAAGACAAATAAGAAAAAACAAAATTTACTGTTTTCTAAGATAAATTTTCCTCCAGGTTGACCAAACCTGGACTATAATTTATATGTAGTTATATTTGTGGCCTTGTTTCGATGTTGCTCTATATTGCAGGTGGGCCCGTCGTACGCCACCTCGTCATACCCAGACTCGTCCCCTTCAGAAGACTTGGCGAAGGAGGTGGCGTCAGTCAAAATGTTGTCGGTGATTGAGAGCTCTGAATTGGGTGGGCTGCCCACATCTTCCAGCAGCAGCGCCATTGCCTTCCTAGCCGATCTCGTTGCCGAGCACGAGGCAGGCATTTGGGCTAGCATGGTGCCACATTTATATAGGTAAATGTGGTCAATTACTAACAAAACTATCAAATAATACTCTGTAACAGTGCAACAATTACTCAGAACAATTTGATAATTAGCAATTATAACATATTAATGAGACGAAAGGAAGCCAGAATGCTCGCAACGTAACTGTAATAGTATATTTCGTAATTATCAATGCAATTATAGTGCTATACAAGAAAATAATTACATGCAAATGATAATTTGCACAACAAATTTACTAATTGAGTATTCAGTAAAGTAGAATAATTTTATAAACGCCTGTGCTAGATAACGGCCCATTGACCCGTGGACAAAGTCCTACTTATTTATTACAGTGTTTACTTTACTTGTTACGATTTCTTTTGTTTCAGGCAAAAATATGGCGAAAATCTTCCTAGCAACTGGCAGGAACTTGTCGAAAGTTGTCCTCAAATAATAAAAGACAGTGTTGTAAACGGTCTTTTAGTGCTCCTACCAAACACTGAGGTATGTTGATCAGTAAAACAATTAATAAGATAATAGTTGAACTTCATTCATATAGGTGTTTGGTTGAAAAGGTTTTTATTATCTTTATTACCTTATTATTTGCTTGATGGAGTGGTTAGAGTGATGGAGAGAGATGCCGGTGTATGCCGAAATACTATGTTAGATATTACTCGTGGCCTAATACTCCATGTTTAGGGAATACTGCTTTTAGCAGTTTTAGGGACAAATGTGTCCACAATATATACTACTTGCAACATCGCCTAAGTGCGTTATACATTGCTTTTTTGGGGCTTGCATTAGCACGGCATAATTTACTAATAAATCGTACACGAGTAAATGTTTCTAAATTGAATAAGTTAACCTAGATCTGTCACCACTTTAACACTTCTTTTTCTTGAATGTATAAATTCACTTTTAAAATACATACGACTGAAGGTATCCAAGAAAATAGTTTAATATTTATATATACATTCAACAAGTCGAGTAGAGCCATGGTGGCCGAGTGGTTCGAGCATTTGCCTGCGACGCAAAGGTCGCAAGTTCGAATCCCGACTGTACCAATGAGTTTTTCTGAACTTAAGTACAGTGATTAGTCACACCACGAGCTTTACGGTGAAGGAAAACATCGTGAGGAAACCTGCATACGTCTGAGAAGAAATTCCAAAGGCGTATGTATAGTCGTGCTTGAGTAACGGCGATGGACTCGCCATCTGTCACGTTGGCACCTAATATACCTCTGGCGGAAAGTGGGTGTGTGGGTATTACCTATACACCTCTGCCTACCCCTTCGGGGACCCTTGTGGGAAGGCGTGAGGATATATATATTCATTGTTTTAATTTGACTTTGACAATATTCCTTAATATATATTATTATTCCAATATTGTATAATAATTATAACCCCTGTAGCTACACAATCATTAAGGAAAGTTTTGTTTTCTTAGGATCTTAAAAGTTTTAGATAGTGTGGTCATACTTATACGTGTACAGAGCATATTGTGTTCTATGAAGCTAGTTACAAAAATACTGTGCCAGTCAATTATTAACCCAAACCCGTTAATATAAGAACCAAAGTGATATAAAAACTGCCTGTATTTATAATACATTTTTTTTCTACTGTAAAAGGAAGCGTCGCTACCTGGGCCACTACCAGTTGAATCCAACATCGTTGTAAATGATACGATGGACAGCGACTTACCACCGCTGCAGTTCCCTGAAGAAGATTTTTGGAATGTATTCATAACAGTTGCAAATTCCACAATCGAAATCTGGCTTAGGATTATAGGACCAGAATACAGCGTGAGTATTATCTAATAAATATTAAATAGTTTTGTCAAATTGCTTGGAGTAAGTATTTATGACTGTGTCAAATTCTAGTAATTTGACAAATTGGCGTAGTTTTGAGAAAGATTAATATCTATTAATATTACGTGCATTGCATAGTGCCATCAAACTCGAATAGATCTCGCTTTGAATATTTAGATCTAATATATACTTGGCAGTCATGCGTCATCAATGTCTGCATAATTTCAGGACGCTTTTGAAACTCTTCTTGTCGATTTAGCAGCATATTACGAACACAGAGGTAAAACAGTCGACAAATCTATGCTGATAAAGAATGCATGGTGAGTTGTTGCGTTACTTGCAACCAAAGCAAGTGGTGACTATGTCAGTTGAACCGAAATTATATCCCTGCAGGTATGCAGTCAACTTGGAGGATGGTGGATGGCAAAGAGCTAAAATATTGGAAATTAACGATGATTCAGCTATTGTATTTTTGGGAGATCACGGCGATGATGATAAAGTTCCATTAAATAGACTCAAAATACTTGAACCACAATTCAGGCGGCTTCCGGCTCAGGTAAGTTTTGTCGGAAGCTGATGAGAGAGGCTAGAATATTTCTAGTTTATTTGTTGGTATAATGTTAATCAAAATTTTTCAGTTACCTACCCCAGAAGATATAAATATCAGATTTCCTTAGAAGCTATTGTGTCGATAGCTATTATGTAGGACGTCGATGCCAATTATTTCATTGTATCGCAGTTGATATGGTATGATAACTTATCCATTGTGTATAGCAAAATTCACTCATTTTTAATCTTATTTATTTTTCTACTAAAAGGTTCAATTCGGTAAATTTTTTGTCAGCCATACTGTGGATGAAATTTTGTATGCAGATACTGAGTGTTCTTCCCATAATTCTATAGTTTTACTTGGCTCACTTGGCTTGACACCCATCAAACGGGTATGTCGGGTCGTGTCTGCTAAAAGTGACGATTCGTAAGGAAATGGGTTGATCAAAAGGTGGTAGTTAAGTATATAGCCAGGGCTTAATAATTTTTAACTACTTGATAATATACAAGAGCGCTTCGGGACTGATCGCTTAAGACCGATCGCTCACTCACCATTCTATATGAAAGGGAAGGCATGACGCGTGGTTGCTTCATCGTAACTCCTTCTTATATTCATAATAAAAAAAACCTGAAGTTACGATACAATGCTGTAGTAATAAACTAACTTATTAAACTAATAAACACTTGTTAATATGTTTCTCATATGCTAATATTTGGTCTTAAATTATCTGAATCATTATCAGTACCATGTCACATTGTTATCCTTATGCATACTGTGCGGTCTGAGGCTGGGATGTTGACGTTGTTGGCTTTGTCTGCCTGATTCAACTTATCGTGGATACGACATTTTGCTAGCATTATTGCCTGTTGTTTCGGTTTGTTGACTATAAGTTTTACCCATGTTGGTTTGGGTAACACAAATATAAAATAACACAAATATTATAACAGAAGTATTGTATAAGTAATTGATTATGTCAGATGTTTTCTCTGCAGTATCCTTCAACATTTTGCACGCAGTAACCCTAGCGCACCTAGTCGCAAGTGCACCTTTAGAACTTATGACAGACGCAAGCGACATGTGCGTAAGGGAGTCATATAGTCATATATACCTACACACACCGGCACCGTTTAAACTGTTAACATGTATCTATACACACCGACACTCGCCCAGTCGTTAACATGTATCTATACCCTCCGGCACATGTCCAACCGTAAACATGTGTCTCTACTCTGTCACCTGTGTAGGCGGTGCTGTGTCGGCTGGAGGGCGCGGAGGAGCTGGCCGCCAGCGCGGTGAGCGCCGACCTGGTGCAGCGGCGGCTGCCCGGCGAGATACTGGTGGCGGCGCCGGGCCCGCGCCCCGACCCCGCCGACCCCTCCGTCGCGGTCGTGCTCTACGACACCTCCACGCCGCGCGACCTCAACCTCAACAAGGAGATTGTGCACGACTTCTGCATCGCCGGCGCTTTCTCCCTCACACAGGTAAGACACACTACTCGATCTACGCACATGAGTGGCGTTTGATTTTACCACTTAATTATCTCCGGTTTTCATTCTCCCTTAAATGTGGCTCTTGGATGTGACAGCCGTGTTTGGGCCTTTATTTTCCTCTTTCGGGGCATTCATCGAGGCTGCGGGACTTAACCAAGTAACAATATCATCAGGACGCTTAGACAAAAAGATCGGTTGGGTACCCCGCAGTAGGTAGGTACTATCTCCAACTGATGGGAACTAAAACCATTTTTTGTTGGAATTCCATGCTGATGAAGACGATATCATAGCTATGTGCTTAACATAGATATAATTAAAAAAAATTGTAATTGAAAAAAAACTAATACATTTACGTTTTTCTTGGGATCAATAAAAAGTCTGCAACCACGCAATATACTGTGTCGTTTGGAAGGGAACGTGGGCATGAGAGATAATTTCCCTGGTGTAAGCAGTTGCTGACGGCCTCGAGTGTACAGTGGCGCAGTACAGTGACAAAGTAGTAATGCGTGTTGCGTGTCGGTGGGTGTAGAAGCCGTGCGAGGTGGAGGTGGGGTGCGTGTCGGAGGAGGGCCGCGTGTGGGTGGCGCGCGCGGGCGGCGCGGCGGCCGTGCGCTCGGCGCTGGCGCTGCTCACGGCCGGCGCCTACCGCCGCCCGCTGCCCGCCGCGCCCAGCGCGCCCGCGCCCAACGCCAAGCAGCTTTACATCGTGCGCACGCTCGCCGGCGACTGGTACACATCATTTATAACCATATACCCTTACTATAAACTCACTCGCAGCGTCACCTTTGTTTGAAAGTTTGTTTTTACCAGCGTTATATTACACATACACTCATAATAATTGCAACACAATATGTATAAAACAAAGTTCCTACATCGTGTCTGTCTTTCTGTCGCGATAATAAGTATAAGAATTTTTATGAGAAGTTAAGTTTAATATACCTAAACAATATATGCTATGGTTCGCGCGAAACTAGTTGGCCGCACCTCAAGTGGGGACGGGGGGTGAAGTGGCGAGTTGCCAAGTGAGCGCAACGCATTCGAAATCATAGTGATGACTTATCATAACTATGTAACTGAACAATAGAAAATAATTTAAAAGTAAAAAGCCGTGGTAGCCGAGTGGTTCGAGTAGTTGCCTGCGACACCAAAGCTCTTATAGGTACATCATAAAGCAGCCTTTATTGATATTATATACTAGATATATGATGTATTTTTAAGATAGAGTGGCATACCGAGTCCGGCAGCGAGGCTGGGTAGTATGAGCTTATGAGCGTGTGGCTTGCAGGTTGCGCTGTACGATAATCAGCGGGCTGGACGGCGAGGGCACGGTGCGCACGCAGCTGGTGGACAGCGGCCTCATCATGCGCGCGCCGCTGTCCTCGCTGGTGCCTCTGCAGGCCTTCTCGCCGGCCCTCAACGCCTATCCGCCACAGGTCCCTACCCCCTACTTACTGACCGTAAACCAGCTGGTGCCCTGGACACTACCTATGTATTGAACCTACGGGTCGGAAATGTCCGATTTCATTATTTTTGTGTCACGAAAGCAACCTTCTATGAATCGTACGACGGCGGAGTTGTGTTACTGGAGGTAGTGGTAGAGTGTAGAATGTGTGTTGTGCGGTGCGCAGGCGCTGCAGGTGCGGCTGGGCCCGGCGGAGCGCGCGGCGGGCGGCATGGTGGCGCGCCTGCGCGAGCTGCTGCTGGGCGCGCGCGTGCTGTGCCGCGCCCTGCCCGCGCCCTCCGCGCCCTCCTCGCCCTCCTCGCCCTCCTCGCCGCCGCACGTGGAGCTGTTCGTGCGCACCGGCCCGCAGGCCATACTCGCCTCCGTCAACAACGCCATATCCATGGAATACGAATACCTGAATCAGTACGTTGCCCCATTATCTGTATAGGTAATAAATACTCTTTGCTTAGCACGTTGCAAATGATCGATACCTTAATTCGTAAGCGATTATTTATTGGATCCTCAAAACATTGTTTATAATTACTTCGCAAAAAACATCTTAGAAATACAATAAGTTATACTTTACAAATTACCTTTATACACATACGTTCATACTCGAAAAAAATACACACGTGGAAAAATCATTGCGCAGATACTCACATATGTAGTATTCAGGGATAAACTGCAAGAGGAAGAGAAGGAGGCGACCGACCACGTGGAGGCGCTACACAGGAAAAAGGAACGCATCTTCCGAAGCCTGTCGTCGTCGGCTACCGGGGGTGCCCCGGCGCTCGGCTCCGGACCTGGCACGGCTGTGGGACAAGCGAACGGTACAGGGCCGGGAAACGGTGGAAGCTCGGAGACTGTAGCTAAGCGACGGCCTTGCACGCTCCCGCCACCCGCGCTACCCGCGCCTGGAAAGTGCTTCGATGTCTACATAGCCATGGCCGCGAATCCTTGGAATTTTGTCGTAAGTGCACGCGATTTTTACCACTACTGTTACCTACATAATATGACAAAACAACGCATGTGGGCACCAACAAATAGGTTTCCATGAAATCATTTTAAATAATTCCATCTATATGCAAACAACGATTTGAATTTACATTTAACCGGTTACCTTTAGTTAGACTAAGTCCGAAGGTGTGGGTCGGAAATGTGATCCACGATAAGCGATACCGTTCATAAGTTTTAAGTAATCCTTAAAACTAAGTATCTCCTTAGGTGCAGCCGAACAGCACGCGTCACACGCTCCAGACAATGATGTCGTCACTCCAAGCCGAGTGCCCGAAGTTATCCGAGTTGGAAGCTCCCACTAGTCCAGCTAGTGGCGAATTATACACTGTATTATATGAAAAAGACTCATCGTGGTACAGGTGATGCGATTGATACTTACTTTACATTACTTTAAAACGTTTTCTGAATCTCACTTGCTATATACACAAACAGTCTGGGACAGCTACTGAACTCATTTGACGTGTCATAGTAATCGATTTTATTTAGAGTACCTATTTACAATACGATGGAGTTCGCGTATATCGTGTAACTGGCATCATCTCGTTAGTGCCGTAGTCGAGACGAGGTTAGTATATTGTACTTATCTTCTATAAGAGATTCGTATCTTGCGTTTTTAGTGAGTACCTACTACAATGGTCACGAATTCAAAAGAACCCCTACTGAATAGATCCTATACTAAATATGTATTAGCGACAACGCCAAGTATTATGCTTATCATACAAATGCTTATTTGTCGGTGGGATCGAACTCGCGACCATGGCAGAAAAGGCAAACTTAACTGGACCTACCTAGGTACCAAATTGAGAGTACAAAAATGTGTGGCTGACATGTAGTGTGATGAAGAGAGATCCTCGTCTATTCAAAACAAAACGTTTCTGTTCTCACACTTAAAAGTTTTGAGGTATTCTCGCGGTTCTTTATTTCTTAAATTTGTAAGACCATGTTAATTGTATCCATTATAATTGACCATAAATAAATAAATGATCTATTAATAATCTGTTCGACGTAATATGGTGCAAATGTTTCCACAGAGTAACGGTGGCTGCAATAGTTTCGATTGAGACGGTGTCCGTGTATTTCTGCGACTATGGTGACCTGGCGTTGATCGCGACCGCAGAGCTGCGGCCCGTGCCTGCCGCGGCGCCGCTGGCTCGCTCACTGCCGCCGCAAGCGATCAAGGCGCGCCTCTACGGTACGCACTGTGGTTTTTATTTAGGCGAATAGCGGTTACCGCCGGCTTTTGTATTTTATACCACGAAGGTATAAGTACTCGAACACGAAATAATCTTTATTAAAGTCAAAGTATATTAAATCGGGTTACTCTAAGCTTGAAGCTTCTAATTTAGCAATTTTGATTATCATTTACATTCTCAATCAACTATTAAAATAATAAACTAAAATATTATGTCTCTCTTTGGTAATTATGATCAAAACCTCAACAACCACTACAACAACAGTGTTTGCTTTGATTGAGCTCATGCTTGTTCACGCGAATCTATTAACGGTTGCAGTTAATAGATTCAAAACAAATATTGTTTTTATTCTAATCATATTAATTACCTATTTATAATATTTTGCAAATTCAAACATCCTGATGCAGATAGTAACGATAACGATGTTTATATTACCTAACAGACGTGTGGCCACTCCATCAAGACTGGACTGTAGAAGACTGCATTCGATTTCAAGAATTGTGTGTGGAGCAGCAATTCGTAGGGATATGCAAAGACGTTGGCAAAGACCCTCTGAATCCGAACGAACCTTTGATTACTCTCGACCTAATCGACACGTCCACGGACGAGGATATTTATTTAAATAAGCAACTAGTAGCCGAAGGTAGAGCACGTCACGCTTCTGCTTCCTCTTCATAAGAAGCTTGTAAATGTTTTTATGTTTTTATTAAAAATAAAAAATAACAGTGTGTAACAAAATAGCCTAATCAGACTACTGTCATATTGTATACTTCGCACACAGCGTTTTGCGGTATTACTCAGTAACTGTCAAAAGTAACACTTATTTAAAACACCATGCAGAGCACCGCATGGAGTATCCTGGGAGTAGAGCGCCAGTTCTCACTATGTATTCCAAAGGAATATACATTCCAAAACTTTATCATACCTACATTAGATTTTAATGGCCGTTTTGTTGCATACTGTAAAAAAATACCTTTGTCTTTTGTTATGTTTTGTTATAATGTTACTAGTTACATAGAGTAAGATATCTTGAATTGAACTTTTTAATATGTATGTCTTCAGCTTCAGCAGAGGTGTGTAGGTACTACCCATACAGCAACTTTCCGCCAGACATATTTGACGTACCAACGTGATGGCGATCGAACATCAACGTTACTCAAGCACGATTGTACATAATATGCCTATTGATTTTTTTCTCAAGTGTCCTGCTTTCTGCGATGTTCTTCACCGTAAAGCTCGTGGTGTGACTAATCACTGTACTTAAGTTTAGAAAAACTCATTGATCCAGTCGGTATTCTTGATGTTCGTATTTATATGATATTTAGACGGATAATGTACTCTAATGATTAAAATTATTCTCTTAAAACAAACCAAAAGACAAGGCATCATGGCATCATATATACGCATGTAATCCACATAAAAAACTATAATCCATGTTTTAGTACTTGGTAGATTTAAAATATATTCCACGTTGTATCCCTTCGATAGGCTATAAGCTGCCAATTAAGTATATGCAATTATCATAACTACGTAAATCCAACATAAAAGCCAATAACAATATAAAATGAAAAAAAAAAAAAAATTATTATTGCCAGCTGGCGAGGTCGAAAGTTGTGAACGAATCAACTCGTCATTAATATGATTGGCAAACTAAAATGCGAATAATAATCGTAGTTGCAGTATAATCTTCCCTTAAATGATTAAAAGCGATATTTCTAGCTGTGAATAGGTATTTGGTGTTCTCGTATCTTAAATACTAGAAATATGCATTGATTAACAATTTTTAATGGTTTAATTGACAGTTAAATTGTAATGCATCTTTTAACCAAAAGTTGCACAAAATTACATTATGGCATTTTACAATTGTTGCTATTGGTAATACCCAAGCCAGCCAAGCAGTTAAAGACGTAGGCTTATGCATTTACCTTGCTAATTGGATAGTAAAATTTTCTATTAGGTGGTGTTAAACATCCTTGTATTTCAATTGAATTCATACAAGAAATAGTCAGGTGTAGATCTTGTTAAATTTTGATAATCTATAGCTCAGATTATTTTCTTTGGCATTCCGCTTGTTTTTTGTACCTATTGAAATTGTGAAATATTTTACCTTGTAGCACTACTAGCACGTGAAAAAATAAATATACCACATTCAAATGAGAATATTTTATTTTCCCTATTTTAACTTGTATTAGTGTCTCAGACATGGTGTGCTAATAACCTCACTTTGATATATGCATAGGGCTGTTAGTTGTCCCATCTGGTGATGAGTACAGCGCTCTAAGAGCAGCTATTACATAGTACTTAATATTGGAAGCAAAGGCAGTGGTGGAAAGAAATTTGTAGAAAATCATTTATTTTGAATTTAATTATGGGATTTAAAGCTGAACAATGCTTTAGAGTACTTACTACATTATTTACGAAGTTCTTCTGTTGTTATACCATATTTCTTCTTCAGTGTATCTAATTCCTCTTGCTTCTTCTCAATGTCCATACCTTTGAATGCCTTATTAGATCTATAATATAAAACCACTAAGTACCGATTACAAACATTAAATCCAGAGAGATGATCACAAGCGTTTTTGGCATCAAATATATCTTCATACACAACAAATGCTGTTCCCCTGCTTTCTGGTGTGTTGCCACTGCAAGAAGAATGTAATTATATCTATATGAATTATACAATTCAAGTAAAATTTATATATAGTTATGCAATAGTTCAGAAAAGCTTGAATAGGATCTCCTCTTCAAAGTTGGACCTGTTCAATTAGGGATGTACAGTTTGCGCGATAAGAGTTTGGCTTTGACCGTTATTGCGCAGAAATCAGAAATTGGGTATCAACGGGCAATTAGCGGGGTGCGGGGCGGGTGTGTAGGCGCACGCGGTGCTCTGATTGGCGCTCCAGTCGTTCCCTGCCTCTCGCACCGATACGACGTACCGCGCACTCCTGTTGTACAATCACGTTCACAAGTGAATTGCTATTTTCGTTAATTGTTTATTGTTGTCGATTGTTATTATTTGTTGAGTTTGTCAGTTAAGTTTTTTTTTTGTTAAATATTAAAAAGTGATTTGAAAATGCGTAAAAAAAACATTGTTTTAAAAAGGCAAGCACGGAAAATGATATATGACGTGAATTGCTTTTTAAAGAAAGAAGCTGACGAATGTATCGATTCATTGAAGAAAATTCGAAGTCAGATTGAGGAAGTTGCTACTTTACTCAGTCAGTCGGAGAATAACCAAACTATACAGACTATGCAGGTAATGAAAACGGAAACTGTTTCTAAATTAAATTGTGTAGTCAGTAAATTAGCTCAAATTCAAAGGCGGACATCGGAGGCCACTAAGACTTCAATTGGCACTGTAAAAAATATCGCAAGTCAAGCCAAGAGTTCCGATTTGCTAATTACTTTCAGAACACCTGGAAAAAAACGTCCCAGAGCTAAACCCGTTACCAATATTGATAATTTTGACCAAGGTGTTATAAAAAGGTGTATACACAATTATTGTGTGCGTGACAGTACCCATGCGCAGTAATTCCCTCCACCTGAAGGTCAAAGCCAAACTCTCGCCGCGCGATCTGTACCTCTGATCGCAGAAGATTTAAGATTTCCAGAATATATTATAGAACATAGAAACGTATTTTAACATACTGCAGCTGAATATATTACAAACACTATTTAATAACTCACACTCTTATTTGTCTTATTGCTCCATATTTTCCAAATATGTCATACATTTCTTCTGCTGAGATTTTGTATGGTAAATTTCTTATATACAAAATTCTGTTCACTTCTGGTGGTAAGCGAACCTGAAAAAGAGATAGATGTGATTGAGGTGACAATTGTGTATAGTAGAGGTTGATGGAATTAAGTGTTCCCAAGTAAGGGATTATCAGCACATTAGGAGAGGTAGTAGGGGATATCATTTATATTTAAAAGTAATGCAAGGGTACAATAATGCAATGTGCATAGGAAAGATATCTCTTCTCGTCTTGTCCGTGTAGCAAGCCTAATTGATTTAATTGAAATCTTATTTTGGAGAATAGGTACTTATTTGTTTATAAGCATGTGTCTGACATAAATGATGACGAGGAGTATAATAGGGTCTCAGGGATGTATCCAAATCAAGAACCAGATAGATAAATATCGTAAAAAGCCGTAACTTAGAAGAAACAATTTCATACAAAAGCAATGTTAGAGATTCTCAAGGCACCTATCATATATCCAGTGTAATCTTATTTTTTTAGTAAATACAAAAATAAGGACTTTTACTTACGTTTGCTCGTCTTTGGAGTGCCACATTCATTTTAAATTATTCTGTTTTGTTATATATAAACTACTCTTAATGCAAGGTCTTAACCTTAGTTTTTCACAAATAAACGTACCAATCAAACAAGCGTAAAAATAGTTCAATTCCTAATCCTGGTCGAATTAGTTAAGTTAACTTGCGCAATTGTATGTATTTTGTAGTTGACCTATATTAATATTTACTTATGTATCTCTGAGTCTGACGCTTTACTTTAGTAATGTCTACAAGTAATTATTTGCAGGAATTGCAACAAGACAAGCTGTTTGTTGAGATGTTACCATTAATAAATAATATTTACAAGCCACACCACAGCCACACAGTATACATTGTATGATTGTAATCTTTGCAAACCACTATTCTGATACTCAAAAGTTCCATTCCACAGACTAAAATAAAACCCCAATTACTCTTTCAAGACCTACTTACAATTATTCTCTATATGAGTTTTACCATATTTTTATGTAAATAAATCAATATTATTAAAATTAAAAGCTTAATCTAAAATGTGATTTAAAGGATATCTCAGAATAATTTCATATTATTTGTTATGGGCATATAATAAAATAATAAGTTTTTCCTGTAAATATATATTTACAGAAAAAACTTCAAAAGTTTACTTAATTGATTGTAGAGATTTCAGGGTAGGGGGTAAATATTTTTTTTACGGTTACCCCACTGGTAAAATGGGGCAAAACTATTGCGCCATTCCTGATGTGTGGCATATCGTGAGACAGCTTATTAAAAAAAGTGGGGGTATGATAAGAATGAATTTCGATTTAGAGTTCCATTTGCGAAATATTAAGCTTAACTGTAACCAGCTAAACCGTTTGTAATTTGTAAAAAAAACACGCTAGTAGTACATAAGATGAATTTAAAAGGAAAACTATCACGAGTCTGCCTCACCCATACACCCACTTTCCGCCAGAGATATATTTTTGGGTGCCAATGTGACAGATGGCAAGTCTATCGCCGTTACTTAAGCACGACTATACATACGCCTTTGAATTGCTTCTCAGACGTATGCAGTTTCCTCTCGATGTTTTTCCTTCACCGTAAAACTTGCGATGTGACTAATCACTGTACTTAAGTTCAGAAAAACTCATTGGTACAGTCAGGATTCAAACTGCGATCTTTGTGTCGCAGGCAACTACTCTAACCACTCGGCCACCACGGCACTCGTGGTATAGTAAAAACGCCTGCTGCGCCTATATGAGCGGGCGCGGGGCGAAGCAGCGCATCGTGGTACGGGGGCAATAACCGCACTCATAGTGCGCATACGCCATACCGTATTCAAGAAGGTGGTATGGCTGTTTCTTTATAAGCGAGCGAAATTCAACGCGATATAGATAATAAAATTTTGTATGTAAATATTTGAATGTAAACGTGGTTGACACACATTACATTAGCTATGAAATGGTGTTGCTACCAGACAGTGAAGACCTGTAGGTCTTCACCCTCTGGTAGACACATATAATATATAGCTATGACTTAATTGAATGTATGCACAAGCTACGTATGCATATAATTAGAAGGATATGAATTAAAT
>JACCPG010011108.1:0-21348 GCA_016069955.1 Drepana arcuata | reverse complement strand
TTTGTTTTCAGTAAGGATTCCTGTGACGTAACGAAAGTGGTTGTTTAAGCATAGGAATTGAGATTTTCAACTTAATGGCGCAAAACACTTTTGAGCGCATCAAGATAGAGGTCATGATTCGTGTCAAGCGCAAATAAAAGCCGCGACCATAAAGCTTCTTATCGCAACGGATGGTATACGACGGTGAACCGACTTATCTACTTATTATGTCTTCATTCATAGCGTTCCCGGAACTATTCTTTGCGAAAACGTTCTTTGTGATAAGATTTAGAGTTAAAAGTTAAAGCATCTTAGCTACTACAATCTTTTCCGTTCCAACACAATCGAATCAAATAGGTATATATATATATTCGACAGTTTATCTGAGCATCGCTGGATTTCTCTCTGATATAAAAAAAATAAACTAAAACGCACCTAAATGTTATAAAGGTTGGTATCTACTTACCTATTTATTCAAAACTCATATAATTTAACCTTGTGTCAAAACGTCACCTTCCTTATTTAATTGTTGTAAGGAAAGGTTTTAATTTGTGTGTACACTAATCCTCACGCCTTCCCACAAGGGTCCCCGTAGGGGTAGGCAGAGGCGTATAGGTAGTACCCACACACACACACTTTCCGCCAGATATATTTTAGGTGCCCACGTGACAGATGGCGAGTCCGTCGCCGCTACTTAAGCACGACTATACTATTACATACGTCTTTGAACAATTTCTCAGACGTATGCAGGAACCTCGATGTTTTATTTCACCGTAAAGCTCGTGGTATGATTAATCACAGTACCAAATTCAGAAAAACTCATTAGTACAGTCGGGATTCGAACTTGCGATATTTGTGTCGCAGGCAACTACTCGAACCACTCGGCCACCACGTCTCACGGTGTAGGTATACACAAACATTCAAAAATATAATTCTGTTGTTAGTGTGTATTTTCTTCTGGTAATATTAAAAAAAGTTGTTTTCTCTCAGGAAACCTGAATGTCTGAAGTAGGTGATTCAAAGCTGTATGTAAAACGATTCACTATCACGTTGGCACTTATTAAGGGGCCAAAAGTGGATGCTATAAGAAGTCGACCTTCTTTCCGTGATCTTGGTGAAGATAAAGAAAAATGATTAGGCGTAAGTCTATGTATACATTCATTTAGAGATTTTATTTTTTAGGATCGAGTTACAACATACACTCACATCATTAAAATACACTTGCTCCAATCGCTGTCGAGTTTTGTTTGCTTTACTATATTCCGGAAGGCTGGACTGTCGTCGCACACGCATTCGTTGTTCCCTCTCCATTGTCATTAGATCGGACTTTTGTGCTAACACTAAATAATGAAGACGATGTACTATATCCATTTTTAAAGTCTCATTTAATCACGGTGATTGAGTCAAAATATCTTCGCAACATCAATTAAAATGGAAGTCAATGAATAATGAGAAGACAATCACGGTTCGGAACAATAATTATTTTTATAAAACAACATTGATGTTAGAGTAACTGAGTAAGTTTTGTAAAAAGGTGGAATAGCTTCAATAACCAAGTCAGATTTCTCGCGAAAAGTTTGATCCGCCAACGAGGGCGGGCGCGACGTGACTGGGCTGCGGCCTATGGCGCCGGATGTAGCGTGGCGGCGCGCTCCGACGTCGCCCAGCAACCGTTTGCAAACAAAATCAGATGCAGAGCAATATTGAAAGCCCGTAGGCTTGATAGATAACATCTGGTATATATACCGAACTTCTTTGAAATTCGGTATGTATACCAGATTCAAAAGTTCTCTCCGACGAGTACTGCAGAGGGAACTATATCATCTTACTAATATTATAATTAATGTGAAAGTTTGGACGTTTGCGGTTCTTTCACGGCCAAACGGCTGAACCGATTTGGCTGAAAGTTGAAATGGTGATGGCTTACACCTAGGAATAGGACGTAAGCTAATTTTCTTTTAATCTAGAAAAATTCAATGTTCTTATATTATAATGTATGATGCTCTTTCACGGCATAGCGGCTGAACAGATTCTAGCAGGAAAATACATAAGTTACTTTTTCGAACTCCACGCGGGCGAAGCCGCGGGTATAGGCTAGTAATCTATACACATATAAATAAAATTGGAGTGTCTGTTTGTAATATTGAAATAACCGATTTTTACTACATACACAGACCAAAATATATTTTTTTACAATTTTTGTCTGTCTGTGTTTGTCCGGCTAATCTCTGAAATGACTGGACCGATTTAGACTGGACTTTCACTGGCAGATAGCTGATGTAAAAAGGAGTAACTTTTATTTTAGAAACTTAACGTTTTTTTTTCATTCCATGCGGACGAAGTCGCGGACACAGCTAGTATTGTATATACCAAGTAGACGTAGTACCTCGAATATAGCGTGTATTAATTGGACACAGAATACCTACGAATAAATTGTCAGTCACGCAGGTCTGTGAATAAAATACTTTTAATTATTATGAATTTATTATTCAGGCAGACAATGCCTTCAAAAAACTAGTAAAATGTCCATAAATATATCTGTGCCTAAGGTCAAAAAGGAATTATATATTAAAACACCACAATTTGAGCTTTTTACAATCATTATGTAAATCGATGAATTCGTCATAAATTTTATAGTTTTCCAGCAGAAATTTGAGCTAGAACTATCATCAAATGTGATCCCACTCACAGACACGTAGGCAATAAGATTACACCTACCTATTTAACTTATAGTAAATTAGCACACACGAAGTATTGCCTTAATATTATTAAGGTAAAAGAAACATGCAAGGAACTTATACACAATGGTCGATAGAAAAGGGCAAATAATTAAGAAAACCTACATAGTATAAACGCCCTATAGCAAATTGAGTTGTAAGAAAATTCCAGGTTCATAATTATTTTCGTTTTAGGCGACATGATAAATTACGAAACAATTTTAGTTAACGGTTATAGTTAAACAAAAGGAGATATGTATAGGATATAACCAGGAAAAGTAATCCTATAACACTAGTTTAAGCTTATCGAAACTGAAATGGGGCGTTACTTGAGCACTTAAAATGCTTATGATATTGAGGATATTCACAAGATTTAAGTCTCATACATGTACTTTCAAAACAACATGAATGCTGTACCATATTCTTTGATACAGCAATTGCCCATATGATATAACTACTTAACATCAGTAGGGCCATACACTAGTTTGTTACTTACACGGAATCAGTAACTTTCATAAAATTTTGAAATGGATTCGTAAGAATTTTTAGATTGCTATCAATATAATTATCGGTAGGTACCAAATAAGAACCTTGCTAACAATTTGTTTACTCCTAAGTTTCCTTAACATCTTTAAAATCCAGTCTAATTATGTACATAATAACACTTTTCAAAAAGGTAATTTTTCAACATTTATAATAAATATTATATTATTGTATAACATCTTGTTAATTCAAAAACTTTATGACAACAATTATGATACTCATCAAGCTATCACACATTTATTCAACTCTTCCTTTAGAATATACATTACATAATTAATGTAAAATATTTAAATCTAAGTTGGTACAAGAATACATTGTACATAAAATATGAATACTAATGTTCTGTACTTAGAACAATGTTTTGGCTTTATATAATACATTATATGTGTAAGTATCCTTGTACATGGTAACAAAATAACTTTCCAAAAACTGGTGAAGTGTAGCTTTGCACTTAAACAAAAGATGTATCACAACATTGTGAGTGTAAGTATTCCTCAAATTATATTATATATGGAGAAAAAAAAAAGATTTACAAATTCTATGCGAATGATGCCTGGGGCAAGTTGTAATATAGGTATGTATTAATAGTAAAAGTTCTAATCTGGTGAGTAATCTGAAGATTTAATGAATGTTAGATTTTTAAGATATGCTACTTTATTAGGATATCATAAAAAATACCATGTACTTTACACTCCAGACTTGCTACCAGTCCCCCTTAGCTTGTATGTTATTTATTGTATTAAGCTATTTATTATGCTTTACTTTAAGTTTAATATACTTCCAAAGCAAAGACACAAAGGTGAGTGTAGAGAGAAGTGGTGTCCACACTCTATTTCTACCCTGTGAGGGACACTCATGAGCACATTATTTTGAAGATTTAATATTTTGGCTGTATAATTTCCGTCAAATCTTAACTTAATACTTGCATTGGAAACAGGATAAAGTTACATCTACTTTAACTTAATTAAGTGTTTTCATAATCATCCCAATTTTTTTTTGTAAAACACATTAACACTGTCCTAAGCAGCCATGCAGATTCATCTTTGATTTAGATAACATTTCATATCAAAGAGTGTAACATGTATACTTTGTCATGTATGTTCTACTTCTGCTAAGGATGAGTAAGAAATATAACTGTTCAACATTTCCATGTAATAAACTAACCTAAAACAGAATATAAAGTGCGAACATACATGGCTTTACTGTACTTATAACAACTTATCCTATCTTGGTATACTTGAATACCTTGTCTGATCCTCATAGAATTTAAGCAAAATTAATGAAAAATATTGAAATTTTACAATTAGGCACTGTTCATTAATTGATAAATAAAGGATATTTTTTTATAAAAAACCTTGAAGCTGTATCTTTAAATATATTCTTTTTTCTTATAAATAATATCTCACAAATCAGTTTTGACATATAGCTTTATAAAAGCAAGCACATCATATATATAGATAAACAGAAATAATGTAACCAATATAAGTTATAAACAAATAACAATCTACAAGTTCCAACTGTATAACATTATACTTATCTTACTAAACATGTAAATGCAAAATTTTGGATGTTCCGAATTACATCAATGGCTGAATTAAGACATACATACTATTAAATTTGGCTTGTTGTTGTAGTTCAAGTGAGGCAAATATATATGGGGATAACCCATATATATTTGCCATATATATCTCCAAACATGTGAATTTGATACAGTTTTATACTTATATATGGTGCTTTTACTTATATACTTATGGTGGTGCCATCTTGTCTGTAAAGCTGTGGCAGGACTTTTTATTTTACACATCAGCAATTTTAGATTTAACATTAAGTTTTCCCAGTTGACCCAACATAAGAACAGTATTAATTAAGTTTTCAGAATAAATACGTTGATTGGTCTCCATCTTTCTCAACTTTTGTACGACATACTTTGAGAAGAATTCAAGTTCATTTTCATTACCTTGGGTACGGAGGCCAGCATCTTCTATGCTACTATGTTTGCGTTTATTCAATGCTTTTGGGCTTGTCTGGGTAACTGAGCTTCTTGATTTCCGTTTTGGTGATCCATTTGATTTGTTAGCACTGCTGTTACTATTAACAAATGCCTCATTTAGGTCTTCTCTTAAGTCATGAGCTTCCTCTTCATTTAATTGAATTGTTAGGTCATCAGGTACAGTTACCATTGGAGCATGGTTGTCATTAAACAATGGAGATGGTAAGAATGAAACTCGTTTGCGCAATTTCACAGAACTTTTCGGTTTGATTTCAACAGTGTCAGCCACAGTATGCCGGCGTTTAGTTTTATCTACATTTGAAACTGCATTGTGAAGCCGACTGACTGTCTGTTTATTGCTCCAGAAGTTAACTTTTATTTTGGGTTTTGGTTTTGTTTTATGTTCAGTTTTCGTTTTGGTTAAGGCAGTTGGGAACTTGTAGCGTACGCCATCATCTTCATCTTCAACCTTTGTTGCATGAGCTTTTTGTTTTGAAGGTAATTTACCAATATTATTCATATAATTTGTGTTTATTTTATACCTCACATTGTCATCATCAGAATGGTAACCATTTTTCTTTGAATTGGTTCTCTCAAGTCCAATTGGCTTCATATTATTCTATTTATTTATTTTTAGGGGCCACTAGGTGGTATTTCTATTTGTGATATGCAAATAATAGACTTTTCAGCACCTGAAAAAAAAATATTATTAATTTTGTACCATTAAATTCATTAATTTGAATATAATAAGTAATAAAAAAACCTAAATTTACGGCATAATTGTATCATAATTCTCGCTATTATTTAATTAATATTTACGTATATTTAAAGTTACAAAGTAACTAAATAATAATCAATCAATACAATGCGATAGCCGAGCTTTGTAGGTCAAATCAGATAGGTGCAAATATGAAGTAGGTATGTAGGTACCTATATTTACGCACGTATAATTTTTGTTCCTTCGTGAAACAGTTTCCCGCCCAAACGCTAAGAGTAAACAGCGCATAATACAGTGAAGTAGGTACTGCTTTCTTATGATATGTCATCAAAGGGTGTAAGACCATCCCATTTATTTACTATATTTATGTATGAACGTTAACTGCGACGTAAGTACTGTACACTAGAAAGTGATTAATACTTTTGAGGTTAAAATATCGTCTCGTAAAATGAACCTTGGTAGATAATACACATACTCAATATACTAAACTTTGAACTTTAATAAATATGTACGGCCGTATATGCTATATTAATGTAGGTTGGGGATCATATCGAGCTTCTAAAAAATGTTTCGTCATCACTTATTTTGCGCGCGGAATAACTATTACATAATCATAATGATTTTTACTGAACAACTTACCTTAAAGTCTATCCTTTACATGCTATTGATTAATCACTCACTAAGAACATGATAAGAGTCAAAATAAATAAAACAAACTCACGAATACAAACACGACACGCACAACACAACTAGGTATATACAGTATACAGCACCTTTGTAATTTGTCAGTCAGCTTTCATTTCATGACATGACACAAAGAGTTTCTAAAATGTATCGCAGAGGGCGTAGCAAACGCGCGGGAAAATTGCTACGATGGGTGCGTTCAGAAAAGGAAAATAGGTTGTTAAATATTCTTTTTTATCTTCCAATAGTGATATTTGGCCAAGTTTAATCTATACGTACTTATCCTCAAAACCTAATTTGTGTGAGAGGACAGAAATTAAAGTTATTATCACGCCTTTTTTAGACAGGATATTGCAAGTTTATTACTATTTATAAAATAGGGTCCTTTAATGGACCTATTTTTATTTTCATCAGTAGGTTTGTTTGTTGTCCATTGTAATAAGACAAAATCTAATCAAAATTTGTAAGTTAGGAGACAGTAGTCAGAGGCTATTAATGTATCAGCAACTATTTTATTAAGATATCAAAATGGTCTTAGATAGGGTAGGTAATGGCCTAATCTGGCAACTTTTCAAAGTAAGCGCTCTACCTCCTTTCATCATCACTGGAAATGAGGATCAACACTACAGACGCGAGTCTCGTCAGCCGTCAAAAATGTGTTTGGAGTTAATCATATTTGAGTGCTCAGCTGAAGTATAATGGGCTTAATTAAACAAATAACTGATATATGATAACTATTTTAATATTCTATTGTTGCCAAATGATTAGTACGTTTTCAATGTAAGTTTACATTGGGAAGTTTACATTGGTAAGGTACCTACCAATAATAAAATTTTCTTGTGTTTCGGATATTGAATACCTTACCAATGAATGGAATTGGCGAATTGCTAATAATTTTATAATTATGCTTTATGACTGCTTCGCAATATAAATATGGCGTTTCACTAGGTCGGCACTATATGCTATAGCCTTAAATTTAGATAAACACATTTAATGATGATGAATTAGCGTAATGAAGCTAAGGTCAGAAAGATAAGTTCTTCCAAGTGGATACTCTTACTCCAACACATCTGTACATAAGTACTTTATTGATTAAAATTGAACAGTATCTACCTATATTAAATCTAGCTAGTTATTTGAGTAAAATTGTTTATCTAGTAAGTAGGTAATAGGCTAATGACTAGTCAATATAAAATCTAGTAATGGTATTAAAATATTACCTGATAAAGTACTCACCATATGATTTTTCATAGAAATCCAGCCCATTTTGGCACGAAATTTCAGTTTGCGTTTATTATCCGTGATTACGAAGTTAATAATTGCACACTTGAATGAAAAGTGGACGGAAATCGCGAATCTAAGAAGCTTGACCGATATTGTTATTGTAGTATGTGAGCCAAGCACACAGGTGACGCGAATTGGGAGGTTATGTATCTCAGCGAGATCTCCTCCTCGACTAAAGTGGGAGGCTGTGCGCAATGCGGCACCCGTACTGCTCTAAAATAATTTATTTCATATTGCCTCTATATTTGTACCACTTCAAAAGTACTATAAAAAACCTCTTTATTTTTTTAATTTTATTTAAACTGCGAACACAAATCAAAGATTTTTTGAGTTTTATAAGTTCTTGTCTCAATCAATTTTAAATTAAAGTACCACCTACATTTAATTATAAAATTGACTTAAATATACTTTTCGAACCAAAAAAAAGGTTTTAGTGATATAAAATTGAAAAATAACTGGCGGGTAAAATTGAATCTATTGATCGCCTGGCGGAGGTTGGTTTCGCATGTGCGGCCTAGACCTAGGCGAAGCAAGACATGCGCATTAGTATAGTAATAGCGTGGCCAACTTTTTAAGATACGATAATCATCTGTAATTTTTTACTGATCCTCATACTTATCTACCTACCTTCTCCTCCTTACGGCTTACGATACTAACTTACGGCTCTTTAGTCGTTTCTTCTTTCAGGTTGCTGGTTTTTATTTAAGTTTTTTTGTATACCACATGAGTGGCAAACAATCATGCGGTCCGCCAGATGGTAAGCGATTACCGCCGCCTATGGACGTTTGCAACACCAGGCTATCACTCGCGCGTTGCCGACCCTTTCCGAGTCTTGAGGTAAGTTGAATATAAGTAGTAGGTAGGTATTTATAAAAACACCTAAAAGCTAGTCTAGTCGACAAGAAAGTAGCAGGTTCCAAAATACGTGTTTACCAATTCGATAGGAACGTATTTCGCATTGAAGATTATATTTCGTAGACGATCGCTTCGAGAATAACCGTCGGCTATATTTTATTGCATAAAGAACAAATCAAAGGACACAAGTGAAACTGCGGGGCACAAGTATAATAATTTTGAAGATTCCCTTGCTGTGTTCTTTCTTAGACTTATCATTTAGGTTAAGTGGGAAAAAAAATATCAATATGTTGTAATACGTATACAAAAGATCTTAGCCCACACTGTTGGCAATGTTGTCCAATGATAAATGCCTCTACAGAGCTAGTTTCCAGAACTCTAGTCTATTCAATGAGTACTTAATGCTGCCTGCACATTGTTATTCGTTATTGCTCTCATTTAAGTTTGATAACAAACCATCAAAATATTTCTTAAATGTGTTGCTTGAAATATTTTTTAATTCCACACGGGTGGCAAACAGACATGCAGTCTGCCTGATGGTAAGCGTTTGCCGCAGCTTAAGGACGCCTGTGACACCAGGGGTATCACTCGCGCGTTGCCGACCCTCCAGGAATCTTTTTCACACCCTTCTTGAAGAACTCCATGCTGTACTCTCAAGGCAAAACCTCAACGGGTTCATTGCACAGCCTGAGCGCTCATACATTAATCACTGAGTTTAATTCGTATGATATAATTTTATGACGAAGCATGTTTGTGCTGATAACTCTTATTTTTGTATGATGAAGCCTGTGGTGAATACGTTTTATGTTCAATCGACGAATCCTGCGACGTGGATTACATTTTTGTAGATTTTTTCTGGTTCTATATAATATAATATAAATATAAATAAAAACTCACGCCTTCCCACAAGGGTCCCCGAAGGGGTAGGCAGAGGTGTATAGGTAATACCCACACACCCACTTTCCGCCAGAGGTATATTTTACCGCCGTTACTCCAGCACGACTATACATACGCCTTTTTGAATTTCTTCTAAGACGTATGCAGGTTTCCTCTCGATGTTTTCCTTCACCGTTTATTTAAATTGTTAATTATTATAAAATAAAAAACATTTCTGAATAAATATTTCATATACTTCTGAGTAGCAACTGGAGGCGTTTGTGACGGTCAAGCTTATTCTTATGTCGTATTCTAGCCTCCTGAAGTAAGAAACTGGGAATTGGCATTTTGGGCTACTATTTATTACTACGATTTAATCATTGATTTTGAGCCACTTACCTGAGCTCTGACAGCAGCCAAATGTAGTTGTGTAGCTCGGTAGTCATACTTCTTTATCGAAATATCCTCCTGTTGGTAAAGTAAATGAAATAAATTAAAGCGCCATCTGTTGTTATTTAAGTCGCACTTAGTGCGAGTAAAATATGAACTCATCGAAAACGTTCTTCTAATCTAGTTCAGCTGTACAAGAAAATTGTAGTGTAAGTGTTCTTCAGTAGATGGCTCTACTAGTGGTATTGTGGTTTATATTCTGTGGTATAAACTCTTGTGTTATTTTTTCCCATCAAACTGTGCAAAGAAAATGATAATTAATTCCAAATTATTTGTGTTAAAGAGATTACCAACAGAAGGGTGGTTACACCCCTGCCTACCCACTCGGAGACTCTTATAGGAAGGCGTAAAGATGAAAAAGAATTACTCCTTGTCAGGCAAAGTGCATACTTTATGATAGCACACAAATGTTAACGTGAACTTATACACACGTCTGCCATATATTTATCGCCGTCAAACTGACTCTATTGTATTTCCCTCATATAACAGACTGAGCGTGAATTTTTAATGACGTTGAAGCCAGCAAGATTTCGTTTTCGCTGTGTTGCTCCTTGAAAAATATATTCCCGATTCCACCCTTACGTTTTGGGTACTTTGTATTTTCTCTCGGGTTTATTATAGCTCGGGTCGTTTTGTTAACGCGATTCTTTTGTTGTGAGGATACTTCACACAGGATTACTTTACCATTCGTATGACCTTTGTTGAGTAAGTATTCTTAGCAAAAAGGTTTAAGCGGGTGGCGCCATAGAACAATATACCTACAACGAAATCCATTTCTTGGAGACGTAACTTGAACTGTGGTGATCGAGTGGTTTCAATACTTGCCTGCATAGCTAGGATTACAGTCTCGAACCAAACGGTCTTTACGAATGAGTTTTTGTAACTTAGGTACCTATAGTGCTTTATTGTAGGTACTCACTACAGGTTTTTCGGTGAAGGAAAACATCGTGAAGAAACCGGCATACGTTGGAGAAAACAGATCAAGGACTTCTGTATAGACGTGCATAAGAAACGGCGTTCGACTTGCCTTCTCTCACGTTAGCACCTAAATATATCTCGGGCGAAAAGAGGGTGTGTAACTACAAACTACTTACTTGTATCTCGTTGACCTTATTGTACAGATTACTCTCGACGCCGCGGCTTTGGTGACGGGCTAATGACTCCAGGCTGTCCTGTGAACATAATTATTCATAAGCTTATTGCAATAGAAAAATAGTGCACTTTTTGTGTAGTTAACTAGCTGCTACTAAAACAGGAAGTCGTACATATTTAAGTTTAGGGTGAACTGGTCTAGAGCCGTGGTGGCCGAGTGGTTCGAGCAGTTGCCTGTGAAACAAAGATCACAAGTTCGAATCCCGACTGTACCAATGAGTTTTTCAGAACTTAAGGAAGGTGAAGGAAAACATCGAGAGGAAACCTGCATTCGTCTGAGAAGAAATTCAAAGGCGCATGTATAGTCGTGCTTGAGTAACGGCGATGGACTCGCCATCTGTCACGTTTGCACCTAATATACCTCTGGCGGAAAGTGGTTGTGTGGGTATTACCTATACACCTCTGCCTACCCCTTCGGGGACCATTGTGGGAAGGCGTGAGGATATATTATATTATAAGTATAATTCTTCTACACTATCGCATTGGGGAAACCTGTAATGATAGATGTTAGTAAGATTAAATAAATAAAATAAAAAAATAAATAAATATATATGGTCTAGAGATATAGTCCTCAAAACCGGCAAGCATGAGTCTAGTAATGACTCTCCACGAAGCGTAATTGGTATGTAAGTCTAGGGAAAACTGGCGCTCTACTCTTTCTGTCTACATCGTCAGGGAATGCGCGATGATGAGTGACCATATTGGGTAGGTAATATGTTGCTACCATTGTAGCTTCAATTATCCTTCCTACAAGGGTCTCCGAAGGGGTAGACAGAGGTTTGTAGGTAGTACCCCCGCACCCACTTTCCACCAGAGATATATTTTTAGGTGCCAGCGTGACAGACAAGCACGACTTGACACGATACATACTTTGAATTACTTCTCAAACATATGTATGCAGGTTACCTCTCGAGGTTTTCCAACACCATAAAGCTCGTGGTGTGACTTAATCACTATCGTTAAGTTCAGAAAAACTCATTAGTACAGTCGGGTTTCGAACTTGCAATCTTTGTGTAGCAGGCAAATACTCGAACCACTCGGCCACCAGGGCTCCACTTCTGGACTAGAAACTACTAACTGTGATGAAATTTAAAAACCTGTCTATGGTAAAAAATAAAGACAACATTTATTATACAGACTCGAGCTTTTATTAATTGAACAGGAGGAGAAAAACCAACCAATTAAAATTCAAGTCGTATTCAAACACAAGGCGGTCGAGGGAAAAATGCAAAGTAGATAATTTGATTTTCCATTCCAATTAAGCAACATATATTTTTTTCTGGTTTCTAAGTAGGTGCGGAATTTATAAATAGATTATAATTCGTTACGTATTTGTAAGGAATAAGCATTGCCTAACTCGCTTAATTATTGTAACCGATGAAAATGTACTTGTTTACGTAATACATGGAAAATTATTAAGTGTGTGAGTACTTGAATAACGGCTAGTAAAATTTTGTCTTATATATTGTCACTAAGCTCAGCATATTTATACATATCAAGAATCAAATTAGGCAGAAGTTATCTAATATAAATGAACAATATTAAATTTGGAAATTCTCCCTACCACTACAGGGACCCTTAAGTCGTGAAGTATTCCATGAGGTCTTTGGGATTAGAGAGAGCTGGCGCCTTACTCTCTCTGCCTGCCCCTTAGGGCCTTGGTGATAATAAGTAGGTATGTATTCCATGTAAACGAGAAAAGAAGCTTGGTATCATTTATTTTTATTCCTATACAACAAGAGTGGCAAACAAGCATACGGCCCACCTGATGTAAAACGGTTACCGCAGCCTATTTACGCATACAATAACGAAGTAACACTTACGCGTTGCCACTCTGTTTTCGGAGAGTTATACTGTGTTGGCAGCATAATGGGACTAATCCCTCTGCTGCCAACACAATATAACAATCCTCCCCCCTCCCCGAGGAGCTCATTACTGGTAACCTTATTCACCGCGTAGGAACACAACACAATAAATTGTGTTATTTGGCTACGGACTTCTATAAGGTGGAGGTCCTGCCCCAATCGGGCAGCTCCAAATTCGAACGGAAAACCCGTTATGCCCTACCTCTCTTGAATAATATAAAAAAGCAGTGTTTTTCTTTAATTATCTTTTCGATGAAAGGACTATTACATCTATAAGTTAAGTACCTTATTTATATCCGGCTAAATTAAAAAAACCTCTTTCTGGCAAAGTATGAATATATGAAGTTGAATAAAGTGACTATAAATAATCTTCCAAAATATCACATACTTATACATGATCATATCATTGTCTCCAGACTTTCAGACCTCATCCCTTGAACCACATTCATCATTCTCTTCATCAAATTTGATATAAAACATCTATTACACGTTTGTAAAAGGGCGACATCCAGCTTGGTCGCAGTAGGTAATCGCCCGTTTTCCACTAAACCAATCCAAAAGTGCGGAAAGAGCTAAACAGGTGTGTAAGCAAGAGTGAAGTGTGTTTTAATATTCTTTAAGCCGCAAAAAGGGCCCACGCTAGAGGACGATGTGCAAAATATTACACCTTTTTAACACCTCAAATTATACATAACGCGTACGTAAGTACTCGTTGAAGAGGACTTGGTGTGTGTGTATAGGTACAATAAAACTACAAACACTCATTAAAAACACTACCAGAACTAACATTTGTGTAACAATTTTATGCAAGCACTGAATGCTAAAATCAAAACCCATAAATCTTCGCCCTAGATCAAGAAGCTATTAATCGCTCTTTTGCTCGGCTGCCCAACCTCTTTCTCGAATTAGCTTCCCAACGAGTATTTATAGTACGTAGAATAAATAATTGTTCAAACCTGCAACTGCTTGATCTGCATCTCCAAGTCTTGAGCATCTTTCCGTAGCTGTTCGTAGCTGAGCCGCGCCTGCCCGCCACCCATCCGATCGAGAAGCATCTCGCCACGAAGCACCGGCGGCATGCTCTCCTGTGAGAATAATAATTATTTACCCATAGCTTTTATCCAATGTTTCAAGTCTTTGCCCGGCTATGGCAAAGACACGTTTGAACGCAATATGTGTTCGTCTATTCCAGTTTTTATTATTAGCATTAAATTGTAATTAATTAGCCGAGAGCTGCTGTCTAGATGGTTGAAAGACTATGGGAATTGGTGCTACTTTACCAAACAATGGCAAGACTAAAAGGCCTCCAGCCGGGCTCTGCTTTAGTGGTAAGAAAACGTAGCTAAAGTCACCAGTGGGTTTAAGATCTCGGCTCGGTGTTGCTTCGCGAGCAAGGGAGCTAAGCTTGACTGGAATCGCTAGCATGTTGAGACCTAAATGTATTCCAAAAAGTGGAAGTTCTTACTCTACCTATCAGGGATCAGGGATTCCTATGGGAAGGTGTGAATATCAATTTATAGAATTACTATTATCATTTTATAATTGTTCGATTGTGTGAACAATAGACAATCGGAATACACATCTCCGGTAACAGGAGTTTAGTTAATTCGTTATCTTTGACAACAGATCCGCTTCTAATAGTACTTACCTACTTGGTTTATCCGAAATGTATTGAGCATCTCTCTAATCCCGGATTACTTGGCTCACTGCTTATACCGATAGAAGCTATCATTAATTATTGATATTTGTACCTACCAACTGACTGTTAGCAAACGTTTTCGTGATTTGTTCCCCATTGACACAACAACCACCGAACAGAATTGGATGAAATTTACCACAGAGGTTGATTATTAGTTCGAATAACGCATTATATTATGTTCTATTACCGAAAAAATTACGTAGGTGAAACCGCAGAGCACTGCTTAAATTAGTAATTTTTTTATACAATTACTCTACGCTGTAATTTTAATCGTTAATATTTTCATGAGTCGGGATGTGAATATGGCGCCTTTGGTAAGCCATTCAGTAGTTCAAATGAACTGAAAAACCTGCCTGATATGTCGAATTTTTCTGTCTCTTAAATCTGTCAATTTGACTCGCTAGTATTTTCAGCTTGTGTTAATAGCATCGTTTTATTGAAAAAGTAAATTGAAAGATTACATAATGTTATGATTACGGTAACCGCTTTACGAAATATAAAAAACGCATTTACAAAAACAAAATACCTCCACAGGCTGTAGGAAAAGTTTAGTAGAAACAGAATGTTGCGAGGCGAGTGATTGGATTCTGATTGAATAAAAACATATTTCGTATACCTACGTAACATATGTTCGCGACCTTTCGGGTAAACAACTTATTGCAATATCATAGCCTGGGTTAGACTTTTTTGTACGGAAAATATTTAAATTACAAGATGGAAGGGCGTTTGATGATTAATACTATCGATTCCAGAAGTATTGGAGCTGTAAGATTTAATGCTGTATATGGGAATGTAAGTGAGAATAAACCATTAATATATGTACATTCACAATTAAAAATACATAAATAAATAATAATAATATATCCCCACGCCTTCCCACAAGGGTCCCCGAAGGGGTAGGCAGAGGTGTATAGGTAATACCCACACACCCACTTTCCACTAAATAGAGTAGATAATAATTGTTAAGTGGTTGTAAAATTTAATCTAATGCGGGAGAATCTGCGGGGCACAGCTTGTACGTAAATAGTATGCAAATACCTACCGCAGCAACATCAAGCGGCGGGTCGTCCGGTTCAGGTGGGTAGGGCGGGAGGAAAGCCCGCTTCGGAGGGCGGGCAGGCGGCTGGGCAGTTAGCAGCGCGCGTGCCAGGTGTGCTAAGTCCGCCGTGCTCGAAACTGCGCGTGCCTGCGCGCACAGCGACTCGTAGCGCCGTAGCTGGTTGTTGCTCTGCATATGCATAATTTATTATATATCTTTATTATTTAGTTGCCGTGGTGGTCCACTGGTTCAAGTAGTCGCCTGTATCACAAAGATAACAAGCTGGAATCCCGACTGTCCAAATTAGCTTACGGTGAAGGTAAATATCGAGAGGAACCCTGCATACGTTTGAGAAGAAATGTATATTATTATATTAAGGGGTAGGCAGAGGTGTGTAGGTACCTACAAACCTACTTTTCCCTTGAGACAATTATACTTTAGGTTCCAACTTGACAGTTGGCTCAAGCACGACTTTGAAAAACGTATTCTTTGAATTTCTTTCCAAATGTACGAGTATGCAGGATTTCTTGCGATGTTTTCCGTTAAGCTAGTAGTAGTACATATTTTTAGGTATGTAGGTGTCGTCACTCTTTTATAAAGATATTCTAGGCATAGGCATTTTAGTGAGTTAAGAATTTATATGACTCTGTTCTTCAATTTCGTTCGTTTCGTGTGAACGCAAACATGTTGATTTATGTGTCAAGCTCAGACAAAGCCTCGAGTTACTACTTTTATGTATAAAGGTATTGCAGGTCATAAGGTCGAAGTTACGTATTTTTTCTTTGGCTTTCATATTACGATACTCGTGATTAGTCGTATTCAATAATGTTCTTATGAAGAGTTAATACAGAGAAATATTAGTTTACAGTGTCACCGGAGGAAAAGCGAAAAGAATTAGAAGACTAAAATGGGGTCTATGAAAAATATTTATACATTCTATAACTCTTAATGAAGAAATACAAAAAAATTATATCTCTACAAGGAGATAGGTGAATTGATATGCTCATCACATCGAGCGGTGCGCTTTGAAGTAAAACTGGAACGTCAAGAACGTCCGAGTTTAGTCCAGACACCGGCGCTGTTTTCGTTGCGACATAATTATCTTATTAAGAAGTCCATTATCTAATCTTATGGGGTGGTTGTTTAGTATATTTTTAAGCACTTATGACAAAGGTTTGATATAATAAATGTAAAAATAGATACGATCTAATCGGATTTGAAGAAAATTTCGAAATTATAAAATAAAAAATGCGTTGAATTTTTTAATTTATTATCTCTTGTAGCCTGGGCTCGGGGAACTTTTGCCACTACTACTATTACTACTATTAGTAGCAATATATTTTACATTATTTAAAAACTTGAAATGTATTTCGAGTTTTTAAATACCGCTGGAGCGGTGGAATCTACAAAATATGAGATGGGGTCTATAAAATTCGTAAAGATTAGACATTTACGCATTCGCTATTATAAATAATATATTAGGACGTACCATTACTTTTTAAATTGCGAATGAATTAGCGTTATTAATTATAAAGTGAATAAATTCCGTAATAAACAGTTAACTATAATTTTCGACTTAAAGTCGCTTTGGATTCACTACACTATAGACGCTCGTTTCGCTGAAAAGCAACGCCTTTTAAGATGGTTTGTCTTAACAGTAGATTTCCTAACTTTCGAAACCATTTTTCGATTAAGATTATCATCAATCGTGTAATAACATCGTTATATTATGACCACTTTAATATAATGTAAGGAAAAAGTTATTCAAACGAATAGTTTGAATGACTATTGATCACGAATTCCACAACTTTAATCAGGGTATAGCGCAATTCACTTGTCCCCGACGACAAACTATGACGTCTCAAGATGGATGGCTGTATCATATTGCCCAGCATCTCCATTGGCATTACGTAATGAATCAAACTATACGATCTACTTGGAGTTAAAAAGATAAATGACAAGGTTTAATTTTGTCTGGTAGATGATGGAGTACCACCTGAGACGACAACAGGAGCCCAGCTCAGGTTTGAAGAAGCGTTTGAAAGACATACCTGAACTGGTTTTTCCTTATATACAACGTACATAATATTTCCCCGAGGAGGCGGCGGAGAGAGCACCAGTTCTCGCTAGATTTACAAACCTATTTTGCTTAATAAACATTCATCAGTCTCTTCATATATACTCGCCGGTTTCGTGTTCTCTTGACGTTTCAATCGTTTTTATGTCATATGTCTAATAGATGTTACATTTCAGAACTCAAATAATTATATATTTAAAATTTATCCCTCCGGATCGCGGAGTATTGGGGCCTCATCTTAATGGGGCTTAATAATAATAACATTGAGTAGAGCTCGAATAATTTTAATAATATTATAATTGACCAGCTTCAATGCTATTAAATTATAAAATTTACGGAAAGTTTTACTCAATATTTAATTAATATTCGTATTTATGGACAAGTCGTCGCGAAGCAGTTAGTAATTAATCAAAGTAATATAACCGTTTAGTATTATCCTTTGCTTCGGTAACTCCATAATACATAAGTATTTTAAGATATACGTTTATGATAGCTCTCTTTTGCTTCTAGGACGCGCTCAATTTATCATTCATCAACAAGTATAGGCCTAGCTATACCTTTATTATTAGACATTACTAATGCGTAAGGAAGAAAGTGTCAGAAGGAGTAGACTTAGACGGACGTTTCAAGACCAAATCGGGGACGTCTTGAAAAAAAGCCAGGTCAAGAGTACCCTAAACCGAAGAGCATGTATGAAGGGAATAATGAAAGTGGTCTCTGCCTACCCCTACGGGAAAGAGGCGTGATTGTATATATGTATGTATGTACTAGTAATACTTTGGTACAACTTATAATTTGAAACAAAACAAGTGATTAATTAGGACTTATGGGAAGTCGTATTGACCGAAGTTAAGTAGGCAAAGTCAACATTGTTGGTGCTGTGTACTTTGAGTACAGTGATATATCACACCCTGAGAGCTTTGCGGTGGAAGTAAACACCATGGCAAAGTTATACCGTGTGTGTAAGCCTTAGCTACATGTATGCCAGTGTCTCTTTTTACCTACTCATTTCGGAATAGTCGTGAAAAGGCGAGAAGATATGTTAATAAATATTAATAACAATAATGATATGATTACATCTATCTTTGGACAGACTTATTGCTTAAAAATTTACCTATCTCCAAACTAAGTATAGCTTAAACTATGGGACCTAGACAATGATATACATTTGACATACACTTCTTAATGTAGATCACCTTATACGTATATAACTATTTATAGTTATATAGATATTCCTATGTCCTATGAAGAGAGAGAACTAGTGGTCTTACCTCACTGCCTATCGGAAGGGATTTGGTGTCATGATATGTGTATATAGGATATAAATGTGTGTGTTCTTAAAAAAAACAGTCCCAGCGGGGATCGAACCCACGATACCAAGCCTCAGGTCTAGAAACACTTACCACTAGGCCGTGAATAAGCACGTGTACACAAACCTTGTCAGTAATAATCTCGCCTTCTTGACAAATGGCTTCGCTAACGGCTGTCGTCACATCTGTCAATATTTCCTCAAGCTCCTGAAAGTGAAAAACACGTAAATGTAAAGACCCATAAAGATTCTAGCAACATACCTAAATTAATCATATTGTATATGTAGATTATTATAGCCGTGGTGGCCGAGTGGTTCGAGCAGTTGCTTGCGACACAAAGATCGCAAGTTCGAATCCCGACTGTACCAATGAGTTTTTCTGAACTTAAGTACAGTGATTAGTCACACCACGAAAACATCGCGAGGAAACCTGCATACGTCTGAGAAGAAATTCAAAGGCGTATGTATAGTCGTGCTTGAGTAACGGCGATGGACTCGCCTTCTGTCACGTTAGCACCTAATATACCTCTGGCGGAAAGTGGGTGTGTGGGTGTTACCCATACACCTCTGCCTACCCCTTCGGGGACCCTTGTGGGTAGGCGTGAGGATATATTATATATTTTTATTAATATTTCGCAAACACCGAGTGGAATTAATTATTATACCGTTATAACAATTAAATCGGTTTCTGAGGGCTGCAGCTTCGTGAATGTCAGTTTAATTAAAACTGGAGTTAGTTCGTGTCTGCGTTCAACGGCTGAGCTCCTTGAATGCTGGATTCATTATAGGGCTGTCAAATGAACCAAACAATACGCCGACAACGTGGAAAGTTGTCTGTTCAAACTGGAATCAAAGTTCAAATTGTCCAGGGACACATCCAATTTCATTTTGTTTTTCTTTTACCAAAAGTTTTGGTTACTTTATTTAAGTTTCTTTTGTTTGCCGCAAATGGCAGCCCTAGTTGAGTTCCAACGATGGATTCCCGCTTTCAGTCAGAGTTCTATAGGCGATGCTGCTCCTATAGCTACTAGCCGTTAGGTAGATATACGTAAACTTAAGTGTATTGCAAGTTTAGTTCTCTCACATTAATAGCCGCTCGTATTATTGAAATGCCCTCGACGCCCGTTAATGTGATGACATTGTAAGGTATTCAAAAGCCGGTGAAATTACTAAAACGATTCAATCATTGTTTATATTGTTTTTCGACGGAATCTCTTAAATTTCCAGTGATTTAGGTTTACTGTCTTCAGTTCACTGGCTCTCTTCCGAGACAGCCTGTCCTGTGCAAGTCTCATCCAAGTCTTCCCAATACACTTAATTTATATAAAAGACAAAAGATAACAAGATAAAAAAAATAATCCTAATAAACAGAATAGTAAATATAAATGACACTAGCACACTCTGGGAGCACATTTATTACAGCATGGGTGATTTATCACAGTTTCCAAGTACTTCATGTATAAATAAATATACCAATATATATTTGTATAGGTAATGTTTTTCTGTGAGTGTACTTGCCTGTAATATAGTAGGTAGCGTGTATTTATGGTATTGGTCGAGCATCGCGTTGGTGGCTGTAAGCTGTTGGACATAGGTGTTGTGCGAGTCGTAGTATGTCGCCAGTGCAGCTGGGCTGGGGTTATTGCAGTAGTTGAGGAACGCCGCGCGATAGTCTTGCCGGCTCTGAAAGAGGAACAATATATATATATTGCTTAGTTTAATTATTTTATTTTAGACTAGCGGTCCGTCCCGGCTTCGCAAGGGTGAACATAAGATTTTTTTTATAAAAGAAAATATAGCCTATGTCACTCAGGGTGAATGTAGCTTTATGAAGAATTTTTCAAATCGGTCCAGTAGTTTCGGAGCCCATTCAATACAAACAAACAAACAAATCTTTCCTCTTTATAATATTAGTATAGATATATTATTATTATTATTATATTTCTAGTATAGATTATTATAGATGTTCCAGTACCAACGGATGCATGATGTGAATATTTTCAAAATCAGCGGGCATTGTGGATGAAGAAGTGTCAGCCTTTTCACTTCAAAACTCGGTGGCAAAAAGCCTGCTTGATGTACACACTTCACGCACGATGATAACGCCTTCT
>JACCPG010011105.1:0-19381 GCA_016069955.1 Drepana arcuata | reverse complement strand
TTACCTATAGACCTCTGCCTACCCCTTCGGGGACCCTTGTGGGAAGGCGTGAGGATATATATAGCCCCAAAAATAACAAAACGACTACTGTTTCTCAAGGACGACACACAACTTTGAATTCTTCTAAAACGTATGCAAGTTTCTTCTTGATATTTCCTTCAAGTAAAAGCTTGAGATGGGATTCATCACCATAGGTACTCAAGTTCAGAAAAACTTGAGAATCCATTATTAGCATTGTAGACGATCACACGAATCACTCAGCTATTATACCACGAATGTGCCTTGAAAGTTTCAATTCAATAGACTAAAACGTACGGAGTTTGAAGTCAAATAATGCGACGTTTTCTCGTACGTAATCTCGCATTACGGAGATATTGCACTGTTTACCTAAAGACTTCCCGTGGTACATAATATCTTCCGGGCTGTTAAGATACACTCCAATAAGGATTTTTTCGTGAAATTTTCGGCGAAAAGACATCGCACGTTTCCGTTAGATAACCAGGAAAATAATTTAATGATACGGACGTGCTTTACTGAAAATAATAACGGGTTTGCTTCGTGTTATAGAACAATTTTGTCACAACTCACCGATGAAATAATTTGTAATTAACAGTATATAATTTATTTATGAGCCATGGTGGCCGAGTGGTTCGTGTAGTAGCCTACAACACAAATATTGCACGTTCAAAACCCGACTGTACCAATGAGTTATTCTGAGCGAACAGTGATTAGTCGCACCGCGAGCTTACGGTGAAGGAAAACATCGGGAGGAAACCTGCATACGTTTGAGAGGTAATTCAAAGACGTATGTATAGCCGTGCTTGAATGGAATATTATCGACACCTCTGCTCTGACAATTGAATAACAACCGGATCATAATGAGAAGACGTGAACATCTTCATCATATCCTCGCGCCTTCCTACAAGGGTCTCCGAAAGGGGCACAGGTATACATGTAGTAACCCGGGTTAAAAAAGCGGATGTGTACCCGCTTTGCCAGAGATATACTTCAGCCAGCATGACAGATAGCGAGTCCGTTACTCAAGCACGACTATACATAAACCTTTGAATTTCTTCTCACACGAATGCAGGTATCGTCTCGATGTACACACACACACACACACACATATCATCACGCCGAGTCCTTAACGGGGCAGGCAAAGAGTATAGAGCGCCAGTTCTCTCTAGACTTACATACCCCTTTCGCTTCGTCCACATTCATCAGTCATGAAGAGACTGATGAATGTGGACGAAGCGAAAGAGGTATGGACTCAAGGAAGGAAGAGGAAGGACTCGGGACTTTATATATACATATATATATGTTATATATATATATATATATAAACAAAATGCGTAGGTACCACCGCTATAGCCTTATTCAAGGCCAGTTAATCTAGAAATATCTATTCTAAGTCTGTCTCGCACACTGGCGATCCATCAAAATTACACGCCGGCTCTCAATATTAAGGCTAATTTTGACAAAGTGCTGTGTGAGTATTACTGGCCATTAGAGGCCCCGATTATATGCCAACATAGATCCCACTAATATTATAAATGTTAAAGTTCGTGCCTCTTTCACGCACCAACTACTCAACGTGGTTGGATGAAATTTGACAAAGATATTTTAACTGAATTAACACATAGGGTTACTTTATTCTATATATACAATTAAAAAAAAATTATATCTTCACGTCTTCCCACAAGGATCAGCAAAAGGGTAGGCAGAGGTATAATGACACAAGCGCTGAAGGTGCCAACGTGACAGATGTCTATATAATATACCCCAATATTTACTATGTATCAGATAAAATTAGAATGGCAATAAATAATTTAATTGAATTGTATATATGTATATATATAATTGAGTCTACAGAACTTTCTCAAGTACGACTTAATATATAAATAAGGTCTTTAAATTTATTCATTACATCTTTGAATTTCTACTAAAGCGTACGTAGAAAAACAGAATTTTTTTACGCAGATTTGATACGCATTCCCAACTACTGACACTACTTACTGAGATAGCACACTCCATCAACACTCCAGAAACCCCATAGTTCTCCAATAGTGGGAATCAAGTAATTACAATTAATCGCTCGAAGCCAATCCAATTACCGAGAAGGTAAATAGATGCGTGTTCGTGCATTACGAGTGGTAATGCATCAGGTGAACATAGCTAGAACATTCAATTAACTGAGTTATTTGCTATCGGTTATCCGACTCATTGGGTTGAACCAAATGTAACGTTAATTAAAGGTGCATTTATATGTCACTGCGCCACTAAGCAAATCCATGGAGATAGGCATAGGTGTATTTATAGGGCACGACACCATTACGGTCTTTCATACATTGGTCACTACGCAGAGCGTATCCATGCTCTTATCTGCTCAGAGACAGAATATAGTGTGACACATTTTTTTTTTTTACACAACCTAAAAGAAAATATATTAAACAACATTCATACAATCACCTCCCAATACTCCAGACATGCCGACATAATAGTCTGCCATCCATCCGCAAACAAATCACAATCAGAGTTGGACTCCAAGAGATCATTGAACGCAGAGAGAGAGGGACAGGAGAGTATGATCGCGACTTACTACGACAAGCCGATATGGAAAAGAGCCTGTGTTTCCTGGCGAGTGACCTTCTCATATCTATCAATCCAAACGTGAAATGAAATCCGTCCCATAGATGCACAATATACATATATACTGTGGTGGCCGAATAGTTTAAGATCGTAGGTTCAAACTCCGGTGGTTTCCACCTATGTGTTTTCTGAACTTTGAAGTAGGTATTGTGATTAATCCCACCACGAGCTCATCGGTTAAGAAAAAATCATTTGGAAACATACATACGTTTAAGAAGTACTTCGAATGCGTACGTCGTACTTGAAACACGGCGACGATTCACTCTGCGATAAATATTTATATCTTCGATAAAATGTGAATGTGACTTTATTACGCTACTTACCACTTAGGGATCTCTTATGGGAAGACATGATGATACATATGTATGTATGTACATATCCATATTTAAATATTCCTTTTATGAAAAAAGATCTTCAATGGGACGATGAGAAATCAAACGACGTTTTATTTATGTAATATTATTTATTAGTAATTATATACTGATACGATCATTAGCGACCTCAACAGCTCATGCTAATGCAATCAAATTCATATGTAGCAATGTAAAGTGAACCTTTGTGTATACCTGTATACAAAACGTTCGTCGTTAAACGAGGATACAAATATCATGACTTTGGATACATTATTAATGAGAAATGACGAGATAACACCTACGCCATGTTGAGTTGCATTTTGGACATTTCTAAAATCGAGTGCTCCACTATACATCTAGGTTTTCGTTCTAAATAAGTATATAATGTATTATTTCCTAGAATTGTTATATTAATTATGCAATGAACATATACTTAAGAACCTTATATAATATACGATTAACAATATAACCTATAAACTCATCATTTAGTAATTACATGTGTGACCACATCGCAGGTTTCGTCGGTTGAACATAAAACGCATTCGCCACAGGCTTCGTCATACAAAAGGAAAAGTTATCAGCACATGCTTCGTCATAAAATACTACTTACTATACTAACTAAATATTAGATCGGACACGTACCCGGCTCAAACGTTCCCATGATGCCCGCATTTCCACGTTGTATCGCTAATGAAATACGCTGAACCAGGTACGAGCCCGATCTTGAGTCGCATCCCCTTTCGCGCAACCGTCTGCCCACAGCCTTCACAAATTATTTTGCCTCCGAGCACCAGGGTCCAGCGGTTTAAACAGCCAGAGGTACGAAATCAATGTACGAAAAAATGAGTGAAACTAAAAAAGTAACTTAATTGAGTACTTAATTTTTAAGTTAAATATACTTATATGTTATAAATACTTTCAAATGTAATTTTTTTTTATGCAACAAGAGTGGCAAACAAGCATACGGCCCATCTCTTGGGAAACGGTTACCGCAGCCTATTTACGCTCACGATACCGAAGTATCACTTGCGTGTTGCCACTCTATGTTCGGAGAGTTATAGCGTGTTGGCAGCATAATGGGTGTAATCCCTCTGCTTCCAACACAATGTAACAATCCTCCCCCCTCCCCAAGGAGCTCATTACTGGAAACCTTATTCACCGCGTAGGAACACAACACAATAAATTGTGTTATTTGGCTACGGACTTGTATTAAGGTGGAGGTCCTGCCCCAGTCGGGCAGCTCCGAAATTCGAACGGGAAACCCGTTATGCCCCACCTCTTTTAAATATTAAGTCTATTATCATAATAATACTTAACGAATACGTTGATACACTAATCTAACCTAAAGTTCACTTAGACGTGACCCGTAATTAAAATGTAGACTCTTGTTTGCTTGTTTTTCGGTGAAAATGCAAATTCAGATGCATTCAGAATCAGTTGACCTTCAAAGTTACAATACTAGAATTATTTATACACATAAAGCTCAATCCGTGACTCGTACGCGTGTCGTAATTCATACGTTACGGACCCGTGTCGGCTTGGTATAAATTGTCCTTAATTATATGAATTAAGCCGAACCATTTAAACACATATATAATAGTTACCATAGTAACAATAGCATATAAAACTTATCATAGTTATATTTATAATGAAATGAAATAATTTATTAGCCACAACTCGGTTTGTTACATAATATGATATTTAAGTGGTAGGTATATAGCGATTGAATGAATATAATAGCAAGTACTTTATTTCCGTAGGTAGGTATTTATATATTAACTAACTACAGCTTATAAATATTTTCTTATATAAAATATTTTCAGTAAAATTACATTTTAAACATCAAAACTTTTTTTTTTATAATTTTATTATCTAAATTAAATATTAGCATAATATTGTAAGTTTGATTCCCGGTTGGGATGCACTATGTACCTTAATGATATTTCATTTATCAAGTCTGTATATCATTGACTAGTTTCCATATAAATACGAATATAGGTACAAGTTTTCCAATTATTATATAATTTATATATCTAATATTTTAAATCTATATTGACTCAAATAATAATGTTATGAATACTGAATCCGAATTTAAAAAAGTATAGATAGGATTCTTATAATAAGAATATTATATTATAATATTAATATCTAAGAATATTATACCGTAGGAAATATTTATTTTTATAGTGATTAAAAATAACTTATACGCATAGCGAGTTATGTTATGTTTTTTTAATACTCTAATGAATAATTATACACACATAAGAAGCTAAAACAAATATGCTAAGACAGGGGTGTAAAAACACACCTCGGTGTTTAGGTGTCGGTCGCCTTCTAAAGTACGACACCGATAAACAAATACCTATTCTTAGAAATATGCAAACTGATATCTGCACTAAAACCTAAAGCTGTAATATTTTAATGTCATCATTACAAAAGTTTGTAAAATCGCATTGCAATAAAGAGTTACGAGGAGCAGACTTTCCAAATTAATATGAAAATAACTTACCCGTCGTCGTTCAAATGAACGTTACTCCAATGACAAAGCCTTCAACGTTGAACCCGTTAAAAGATTCTGGTAAACTCATCGTTAAGGATATTATACGCTAAAAGAGAGGTAGGGCATAACGGGGTTTCCCGTTCGAATTTAGAGCTACCCACCACCTTATAGAAGTCCGTAGCCAAATAACACAATTTATTGTGTTGTGTTCCTACGCGGTGAATAAGGTCTCAAATAATGAGCTCTTTGGGGAGGGGGGAGGATTGTTATATTGTGTCGGCAGCAGAGGGATAAGTCCTATGATGATGTCCACACGAGATACCATTTATGGTATCATACGTAATCGTAATGTTAAGATGAAAAGAAAAGATACTACACTTTGATAGATTTAACAGAACGTTCTCGCCATAACAGTCAATGTGTCAAAAGGATACGATAACACGTATGCGCGTGCGCACGTTGGCTGAATTTGACAACGGCGCAGCCAGGTGTGGTGAACTCTAGGGAGACAACCTGACCACACTGAGAAATCTTTTCCCATAGCAGTGGAAATGTTGTCGATGGAGGCAGCTGAAAGGTACACGAAGGTAATATCTATATTTATTAAAGACATTTAAGTATCTATTTGTAGAATAAAAATAACAGTATCATTCCTAATGCACATGAAACTATACACGGTACTGACAGTAAAACACACTCTTAAAAAACCCTTCCCGGTGTTTTCTATCATCGTTGTGGTGGGATTGATCACTGTACTTCAGTTCAGAACAACTTTATGGTCTAACTAAACTAAACTACTTACGGTATGGTATGGTAAGATAAACTACTTACGTAATAATAGCCGTGGTGGCTGTGTGGTTCGCGTAGTTTCCTGCGACACAAAGATCGCAAGTTCGTCTCCCGACTGTTCCAACGAGCTTGTCTGAATTTAAGTACAGTAATAAGTCACACAACGAGCCGTACGCTGGAGGAAAATATGGAGAGAAAATCTGCACACGTTTGAGAAGAAATTCAAAGGCGTATATATTGTCGTGCTTGACTAACGGCGATGGACTCGCCATCTGTTATGTTGGCACCTAAGATATATCTCCAGCGGAAAGTCGGTGTGTGGGTACTACCTATAAACCTCTGCCTATCCCCGTATGAAAAGATATTACTATTATGACCTAATTATGTCTTAAAAAAAATTAACACTTACGTTACTCATTAGAACGATGCAAGAGTCAGACGGATACATTTGCTGGGGAGGCCTGCACACTGGCCTAGGGTCGGGGACCAGCATGGGCCCAGGACCCATTCTTGGGCCTGGGACGTAACTCACAGGAAACCTGGGTCTTGTGGGATAAAAAACTGGACCAGACACTGGTCCCGGCTGTTGCGCACCGACTGGACCGAATTGGGGTCGGAAATCTGTGGGCGCTGTGATAACTGTTCCGCTACCTGGATTTACAGGTCTCGTTACAGTGCCAGAGGAATGCTGCACTGGTTTTGGGCTGAAGGTTTTATTATGTTCTACATCTGGAGAATCGTCATCTCTATCAACCCCATCGTAATTAAGCTCCTCTACGTTCATCACTTTAAATTGTGTAACTTCTGGTTTAACAAAAGAATTTACACTATCCGGCTTTGAATCATTGTCTTTTAGATCAGTTTTGTCTGTTATTCCATCGCTGTCAGTTTCACTGTCCGTAGCCATAAATATCAGAGTGTTTGCTTCGGAACTTTGTTTGTTGATATACCTCTTGCAATGTTTTACAATGTTTCGCAAAGGTTTGCCGTGTAGGCCAAGACCTGGACCAATGCTGGCCAAACCTTTGGGCAAAATTACCGTATCGCCGTGACTATCCAATGTTACTCTCAATGACTTCCCATAGAACGTTTGACCGTTGAGCATTGATACAGCCTGCAATGATAGCGTTACAATTAAATATAATAAAATACTAGCTAGCCCAGCTTTGCTTGGGGGAAATCGTGAAATCAATTGGGAAATCTAATCCATTAATTGAGATTGAAGCTATCCATCTTTCAGGTTAAGTAGCTTTTAGGAGTCCATCGCGGACAAACAACGTGACGCGTAATTTATATACATTAAGATAAATAATTTAATGCGGGCATGCCCTATTGGCCCAAATATGTACACACTCTGGCGGAAAGTGGATGTGTGGGAACTACCTATACACGTCTGCGTACCCCTTCGGGGACCCTTATGGGAAGGCGTGAGAATATTTTATATGTTTATGTACACTAATATCGAAAATGCATTGAAGAGATTTGCAGAATGTGTGCGTTTAATTGCAAGAATTATAAAAGATATGCTACGTTGGTTTGAACATATAGTAAGGATGAGTGAAGAAAGATTGACGAAACAGATATACAATACAAATATACGAAAGTGTCTGCAAGAAGAGGCAGAGGAAGACCACGTTCCAACTGCTTAGACCAAATCGATCGAACACTCAAGGACGGGAACTTCAAGAGTACTCGAAACCGACGAGCGTGAATGTGAATGAAGTGAAAGAGGTGTGTGAGAAGAGAGAACTAGCGATCTCTAGCGTATGGATTATTATTGTTATTACCTGTACGGCTTCTAGGGGATGACTGTACATGACCTTGGCGCATTTCCCATCGACAGTGAGCACGGAACAGTGCAACACGTGACCAGCCAACTCCATCACATCCCGCAATTCCGACTTATCACACCTAAACTGTTTAACATCACATTATAGTTAAAACGGAACGCAACGCTAAAGAGAAAAAAACATGCAAATCCCACAGAACTCCAAACATACAGACAACATAAATATCGAGACGAGTAGTTGCCTGCGACACAAAGTTTGCAAGTTCGATTCACGACTGTATCCAGGCCCGCCGCTAGCTGTTTCGTCGCCCGCGTGCAATACCGATTATGCCGCCCTACGCCTACTTACTCTTGAGTTTTGTCAAAAATGGATAATCAATGTTTTCTCATTATGGTGGCGAAAAAACAACAACCCAGATAAAACATTTATTTTAAGTAACATGTATTTTTATAAATTTTATCTTACATTGCTCTTGCAAGTGCGATCCGAAAGGTTTCTCTGGGAATCCCAAGGTGGATTTAGACCAGGAAAAGGATGTATGGTATGGATCAAGCCTTCTCGCTTCGCGGAATCGCGGAAAGGTTTTTGGATGTTAACCAGAAAGTTTTCCGCGCTTTCGTCGACTTAGAGAAGGCATTTGATAGAGTCGCACGAAAGGAACTCTGGGACGTGTTGCCTGGATATGGAGTGAGCAGTTCCCTACTGCATGCCGTGAAATCACTCTATAGGGATAGCAAGGCGTGCATTGGGGTTAACGGTGAGATGTCATCCTGGTTTGATGTGAAGACGGGGGTCAAACAATGGTATATCATGTTTGCCTGCCTGTTCATTATATATCTAGATAACTGTCTGAGAGCCTTTAAAAACGAACGGATGTGGAGTGGAAATGGGAAACTTAGTTGTCAACTGCCTACTATACGCCGATGACGCGGTTTTACTTTCGTGATCAGAGGGCGAACTGCAGTCACTAGTTACCATAATGAAAGAAGAATGTGAAAAGAAAGGGCTGCGGCTAAACGCTGGCAAGACTAAGTTTCTGGTATTCGAAAGAGATGAACAAGTGACCGAGTGTGCAAATTCTAGAGCAAGTGAATGAATTTGTAGCTAGGAAGCATGTTCACACGAGATGGAAAGTATAGAAAGTATGTAAAAATCACAAATCAATCACAGTAATCACAAATCAACTGGCGTGAATGAGGGTAACTCTTCTTGCCTTTACATTTGCGAAATTTTGAATGTTGAGATTTAATTGTGAAAATTAATCCTTAACAAAATTTTATAGACCTTCATCCGTGGAGCTGGTGATCGGAGAAACCAATTAAATCTTCTCATAATCCTCTTTGGGAGGTTTTGTAAAAAGAAAAAATATTTTAATATGAGATTCTTTGGGGTTATGGAAACTATATATTTTTATAATCTGCATTAATTTTGATGTATAATTAATAAGCTTTTATTTAACATTTAACAGCCTAGTAATTCAAATAAGAGAAATTACCAATCATAATAGATTTTTTTACCTCATAAATCATAAATGTATTTCCTCCGTGATAACTTCGCCACCTTGTAATCTATTGCGCTTAATTATGATTGTGAAAAATTTTTAAAAACATATAAATTGCCTATTGGTCGCGCGCTACCTAGCCGGTGACCGGCTAGCCCGCTGCAGGCGCCCCAAGTTGGTATCCTATGCGCGCCCTCTGCGTAGGAGTCGACCGTTCAGGGGTAGGTACAATGACTTGAATTGGGTATGAGTCACTCGATTTGCCGCCCCCTGGACGTGCCGCCCGCGTGCGGTGCACGCCTTGCACGCCCGCTTACGGCGGCCCTGACTGTATCAATGGGTTTTTCTGAACTTAAGTACAGTGGTCAGTCACACGATGAGCTTTACGGTGAAGGAAAACATCCAGAGGAAACCTGCATACGTATGAGAAGAAATTCAAAGGCGTATGTATAGTCGTGCTTGCGTAATGGCGATGGACTGGCCATATGTCACGTTGGCACATAATATACCTCTGGCGGAAAGTGGGTGTGTGGGTATTAGGTACCTATACACCTTTGCCTACCCCTTCGGGGACCCTTGTGGGAAGGCGTGAGGATATATATATATTAAAAAATATATATGTATATCTTACATTCGTCACTTGTACCCACTTATCAATAGGTGGCGTGATATCTAACGACTTCAGGAATGAAGGTTTCAACCCATAAAGCCCACTCGGATCTATGTCCCAAACGTCCAGGTTTGGTTTCCAAGGTGTACTGGAACGGAAATGTTAATTATATGACATACATATATATATATATATAATCACTAGCTGATCCCGCGACCTTGTCCGCGTAGAATTAAAAAGTTACTCATGCTATCAGCTATATGCCAATGAAAGTTATTTTAATCTCACAAACAGACACTCCCAATTTTATTTATTTCTATAGATAACGCAGTCACTCGTGGGGTAGGCAGAAAAAGTAGAGGGCTAGTAGATAGGTAAGTATCTCACACAAAATTAGGGCAGGACATATTTTCTTATCAGCCATGGTTATAATAAAGTGTAGTGTAAAAGTATCAACATAAATAAATAAATAAATAAATAAACATATAATTCTTTTAATCCCTAAATTACCAATAATTTCTCAACTAAATATGATCACCAGAGTACTCCAATAAACATTCTATCTTTAAGGAAGGGGAAATAGTTAAATAGCTGTGTATGTATCACAGCACTGCCTACCCCTTCGGGGACCCTTATGGGATGACGTGACATTAATATTATTTACTAAATTAGTATTAGATACTATAGAAAAAACATCGAGAGGAAACCTACATACGTCTGAGAAGAAATCCAAAGGCGTATGTATAGTCGTGCTGGAGTAACGGCGATGGACTCGCCATCTGTCGCGTTGGCACCTAATATACCTCTGGCGGAAAGTGGGTGTGTGGGTATTACCTATACACCTCTGCCTACCCCCTCGGAGACCCTTGTGGGAAGGCGTGAGATACTTTATACTTTTAAGAAGACTCAAAAATGACAGCTATAATTCTGACTCACTTATCAATTGACATAGATGTATCGCTACTATCTGTGTCTGGAGAATCTGTAATGTAAAAAAAAATATATTAAAAATTATTATTCCAGAAATTCAGGTGGTCTAATGTTCTAACATTCTAATTCTTTAATTATGGAATAGTCTGCCGTCTTGTCTAGTGGTTAAAGCTCCTGACTGCGGAACTTGAGGTCGCGGGTTCGAATCCCGCTGACGGCAGATATTTGTGTGATGAACACAAGTATTTGTACCTTAGTTTTGGATATACTATGTATTTATGAATATATATAATTGTCTAGTTACCATAACACAAGCTTTGCTTAATTTGGGACTAGGTCAATTTGTGTGGAATTGTCCCAAGGTATTTATTTATCGAGCCGAATGTCCGGAATAAATACTTTGTTCTTGTTACATAAAGAGCCATGTATACAGGTTTTCTCAGGATGTTTTCCTTCACCACAGAGTATGTAGTGTGAATAATCACTGAACTTAAGTTCAGAAATATGTGGCATTCGAACTTGCAATCTATGTGGTGCAAGCAACTACTCGAAAAACTCGTACACGGCTCTCTAATAATATATATTTAAATACTTTACGTCTATTATTAACAAGAAGCCAATGCGACAAGAGGGTTTAAATAAATTAACGGAATGTCAATACATATTTCTTCAAAAGTATTTTACCTTCTATTGCCACAATGAGTGGCTTTCCTTGAATTTCTTTGTCCTTCAAGCAATTAAATGCATTATTGCACTTTGGTAAACTTCGAAATATCAACTTAAAAGAGTATGTACAGCAATCATTGTTTCTCAAAAACTGGATCGCATCCATAAAGCCGCACTTAAAAAAAGTAAATTTTATATATTTAATGATAAGATGTATTTAAATTAAATAAAATTAAGCACTACATACTACTAAGCTGTACCATGCCAGAAATTTGATTTCATTATTTGTATATATATATAACCTATCCTCACGCCTACCCACGAGGGTCCCCGTAGGGGTAGGCAGAGGTTTATAGGCAGTACCCACACACCCACTTTCCGCCAGAGATATATTTTAGGTGCCAACGTGACAGATGTCGAGTCCATCGCTGTTACTCAAGTACAACTATATATACACTTTTCAATTGCTTCTCAAACATAATATGCAGGTTTCCTCTCGATGTATAACCTATCCTTTATGTTAATCGAGCTAATAATCTATCCACTTGTCAAATTTATACCCACCCAATTCACCCAATTCCATGCAGTACTTAACTATATACATATACTGAATGTTTAGAACTGAAGGTTTTACTTAAACTTACTCACTTATGTATCAAATTATATAGAACAAATAGTAGCAATGGTGGCCGAGTGGTCCGAGTAGTTGGCTGTGACACAAAGATCGCAAGTTCGAATCTGGACTGTACCAATAACTAGTATGTTTTTCTGAACTTACAGTACAGTGATAAGTCACACCACGAGCTTTACGGTGAAGGAAAACATCGACAGGAAACCTGCATAAGTCTACAAGGAAATTCAAAAGCGTATGTAATAGTCATGCTTGAGTAATGGTGATTGACTAAAATATATCTCAGGGGGAAAGTGGCTGTGTGGGTACTACCTATATACCTCTGCCTACCCCTTCGGGGACCCTAATGGGATGGGCTAGGGACTCGGCCAGAAGATATGTATATATGTATTATATTATTTATAAATATTCACCAAAGTCCATTTATCCAAATAATCACACCAAGTCCCACATGGGGTAGGCAGTGAGGGAAAAGCACTGTGTTCTCTCTAGACTTACAAACCACTTTTGCATTATCCAAATTCATCAGTAATTTATTAATAGATTATTATTTTACTAACTCTATCATAGTCCGAGATACTCTATGGTTTTCAAATGATAACTTACCTCCTTGTTAAAATATGTATGTATCTGCTCATAGTTCCATGTATCTGGCAAGTTGGATACAATCAAACTGTACTCATCATCTTCCGAGGAGCTATTGCAGGTGTGGCTGCATCCTTCATTTGTTAAAGAATTTATCTTAACTCTTTTCACACTGTCCCTGTAATTTTTTTTATATTTCTTTCTCTTTCTCTGTGTTTTATGAGGAGAATGCATATTCTCAGTTGCGAGGTTGTCGTTCGCATTTAGAGTAACAGGCAATGATTTGTCTTCATTTGTCAGTTTATGTATATCATTACTGCTTTGTATTATTGCATATTTTAGTTCCTCACAAATTCTGTTTTTGTCATCCATAGTTACGTGACTGTTTTCATCTTCGGCAGTATTCATTTCAGATGATTCTCAGAGCTTATGTATGCCCGAAACTGAAATATAGTAATAATCTTTATATTATATACATGCATATTAATAATTGCTAGTTACAGTTTACATAATTACTTGGTATTATTCAATTTTGTTCTTTAAAGCTTTTAAACTGTTTGTAGACACATACATATCATAACGCCGAGTCCCTAATGGGGTAGGCAGAGTATAGAGCGCCGGTTCTCTAATATTGCATATACATATCATCATGCTGAGTAGGCAGAGAGAGTAAAGCATAATTTGATCCCTAGAACTCTTTATATTTTTTTATAAGTCCTTTCACTATTAACATGATTTATTTATTTTAATGTACTATGGACACCAGTTTTAGTAAATATCTAAATACTTTGGATTTGCATTTTTATTTTTATATTGACTATTAAGAGATATACTATAGCATATTGCATACCTTATTACACTTACACTATAAAAGAATTCCTAGAAGATAACTTAAAGTAAAATTATTATACATTATGTTTATAATAGTTAACAACTATAACTACTAAAGATAATATATACCAAATAAATAGAATAATTACATAAAATATAAGAAATATTGAAATATAGTATAATATAAGATTTATAGCTAAATAGATATATAGCATAATGTAAGTCACGAGGAGTAAACAAGTTTATAGCAATAGTAGATATAAGAATGATATAAAATAGTAAATATAAGTTATTATTGTGTTATACGTATAAGTTATATATATATTACATACAATATTGTATTAAACTAAAACGTAGGGCACCATGTCATGTAGCCGCCATCACATTGCCGTGCCCTCAAACAGGGTGTAATTTTATCCTTAAGCATAGTATATTGTAATTTAAATGATGTCTGTGTTTTAGGTTATTTTTACATGCAATAAATATATTTGATTTGATTTGATTTGATTTGATTATTACAAGTCCGGTTTTTAAGCCCATCTCTGGGCACTATTATTTTTTTATGTTATTAATAAATTAAAACAACAAATGAACTTACTTTTACAGTAACTCACTCTTAATGTAAATAATTCAATAATTTGTTCATTTATGAATGTATTGTAAATGCATGCTACGCATTATTACACCTTAAATGGATAATAATAAACAATAAGTTCTTCCTATAATTCACCTCTAACAACTAGTGGTGTTGCTGATATATTAGTATTAGTTAAGATATTACTAATATTTGTCGTATTCATGTAATAGAATCTGGCCATCTATGATATGCTAATATTTCTCAGTCAACTAATATCTCTAGTGACCATCCAAAATATATCGGATTATAATATTCGTAATACTTCGGATTCACTCGACTCAACTCGGCCGGAGTGATCCCGAACGTATTACCCGCTCTCATCGCCTTAGCACTGTAAGCAGTGATATCGTAACGACGCTGAGATCCTATCGTTGTAGTTTTAAGGTGCAAATTTGAGTGACATCGCATTCAAGCGAGACGAACAGTTTTCGAATATTGCTCTCTCAACTAATATTAGCTAGAGATTACTAATATTTGACGTATTCATGTATATAATAGAATGTGGCCATTTATGATATATGCTAATATTTCTTAGTAACCTAATCTCTCTAGTGACCATCCAAAATATATCGGATTATAATATTCGGATTCACTCAAATGTCACAAATAGTGACATTTGACATATCACTAATCCTAATATATTAGTTAAAATATTATATAATATTACCAGACGAATATATTAGTATTACCTAATATTGATAAATATAGAGCCGTGGTGGCCGAGTGGTTCGAGCAGTTGCCTGCGACGCAAAGGTCGCAAGTTCGAATCCCGACTGTACCAATGAGTTTTTCTGAACTTAAGTACAGTGATTAGTCACACCACGAGCTTTACGGTGAAGGAAAACATCGAGAGGAAACCTGCATACGTCTGAGAAGAAATTCAAAGGCGTATGTATAGTCGTGCTTGAGTAACGGCGATGGACTCGCCATCTGTCACGTTGGCACCTAATATACCTCTGGCGGAAAGTGGGTGTGTGGGTATTACCTCTGCCTACCCCTTCGGGGACCCTTGTGGGAAGGCGTGAGGATATATTATTATTATTATAAATATCGGTATTAACCCATCCCTAATAACAACTCTACGACTTGAGCATCCTTAAATTTCTTTTGTCACTGTCACAGTCATAGATATAGGATATAGCGTAGCGAAAAAAATCCTAAATCTATGGTCACAGTATTAGTTGACATAAATCAATGTCATTGATGTGTAAGGCTACAACCTCAGAGTATTTGCTCTGAGGCTACAACTTGTTGATTCAGAGTTAGCAAGATTTCTCTTTGTCTTTGTTGTATGAAAAAAACTACTATAAAATAAACGACTACAAATAAAAACGTGTTCGTTTAGATGAAAGAAAATTATATATTATTTTGACGTAACAAAAATCATCAGAAACAGAAAAAAGTAAAAAGAAAAATATAAACATGCGTGACAAAGAGTATTATATAGTTGTGGACAATTACCGTTATGATTACTTAAGTATGTAATAAATGCAGAGATACATATTCTTATTCTATAATAAACAAATATTATGTTTTGTATCTGCTTGAGATTGTAATTAGGTACAGCATATATTACACCGAATAAACCAAATTAAAAGACTAGAATTCACTTCATGAATATATATTAACAAAACAAAAAACATATTCCTGACATGTATGTCTGCCTAATGTCAACAAAAACAAATTATTGTGAGCTATGTCAAACAAATTTTGTATGTCTAAAATTATAGTGCTTTAAAAATAAAGAAAAAAAATCTTACAAAAATACTGTGAAATTTATAAGAAAATGTCCAAAAGTGAAATTCTTTACGTGAAAGGAATGAATCTCGTAAGTTCAATTTACCAAGAAAAATACGGATGAAAGAAGTATGTGTTAAATTTTCGTAACATTTTAATTGTGCTTTAGTCTGAGACAGAAGGTGATGATGATGGCGAGGAAGATATTTGGGATGATAAGAAGCTGAATGACGCGTACGACAAGGCGCTGAAGATTGCAAACGCAGAAGTAGCGCGGCGCGTGGCCATGTCTACCAACACTAGCCATGCTGACAAAGGAGGTAGGTTCATATAAAAATCATGCTGACATAAATCCACAATACTTGTTAGTAAAATGACCAATTCCTAATTTAAATAAAACTAATAAAGAAAATCTTAAGGACTATATTTTGGCCCAGTCCTTATTTCAATAGCTATTCTGAGATGTATAACTTTCGTCATGGTTAAAATATCTCAAGCTTTTTGTTTCTAAAATCATGTAGTAGTTCATCATATCAGTAAAAATAGACGTCACTAAGACAGACTGCATTATATTAGTATTTAATATCTAAACTGATCAGAAACTCATGGATGAATCAGCATGTGTGGAAAAACTGATTAACATATGTAGCTAAAGACGTCTGTAAGACTAGAGAAAACTGTCCCTCTACCCTGCCAAAATTTTTTACTTGGCATATTAAGTTCATATAAACTTTGAATTGAACTCTTCCACAGAAAAAAAAAGTAAAAAGGAGAAGTTTTCAAGCCGTCCAACATCAAAGGGCAAGAAAGATCCGCAGTGGAAAGTGGGGATGCCCTGCCGAGCTCTGTATGAGGGTGATGGACTGGAATATGAAGCATTTGTTTTGAGACTCATTAATGATAAAGAGTGTGTAGTAAGGTTTCTAGGTATGTATATGATTCCCCACCATACCCTTGGTAGAAAGAGCAATTTCCCCACTACTAGCATCATCAATAAGCAATGAGCGGATTGGCTACATTATATAATTGTGAGTTTTTTTCCTTTGCCTACCTATATGATAGGAACATAATCAGTACATAACAGAAAGCCGCGGTGGCCGAGTAGTTCTAGCGGTAGACTGCGACGCAAAGGTCGCAAGTTCAAATCCCAACTGTACCAATCAGTTTTTCTGAACTTAAGTACAGTGATTAGTCACACCACGAGCTTTACGGTGAAGGAAAACATCGAGAGGAAACCTGCATACATCTGAGAAGAAATTCAAAGGCATATGTGTAGTCATGCTTGAGTAAGAGTGATGGACTCGCCATCTGTCATGTTAGTACCTAGAATATTTGGCAGATCTCTATATCTGGCAGAAAGTGGGTTACTAGATATAGTTGTGAGCATATATTGTATATTTTTCTATATCTGAATAAACTATTTGTCTAGCTGTGAGCATATATAATAGAAATGATGTCATAGTTAAAATGTATCCTTAACAGGCTACGAAAATTCTGAAATAGTTCAAATTAACTCCCTGAAGCCCACCTTAGGCAATGAGGAGAGGACCCGACAGATTGAACAGGCTCTGAGTGAGAAGGGAGATGATGGTTTCATGAGTCAGTCCCCTGATCCTGATGTAATGGACTGCGCCAGTGACCGTCTACAAAGTCCTGGCAGTACAGGTATCAATATAAATAGCAAAGCATGAAATATAATTAATTGTTCCTTTTTCAGATAATTATGTGTAAAATATTTGTAGAGCTGTGGTGGCCGAGTGTTTCGAGCAGTTGCCTGCGACGCAGAGGTCGCAAGTTCGAATCCCGACTGTACCAATGAGTTTTTCTGAACTTAAGTAGTGATTAGTCACACCACGAGCTTTACGGTGAAGGAAAACATCGAGAAGAAACCTGCATACGTCTGAGAAGAAATTCAAAGGTGTATAGTCGTGCTTGAGTAACGGCGATGGACTCGCCATCTGTCACGTTGGCACCTTATATACCTCTGGCGGAAAGTGGGTGTGTGGGTATTACCTATACACCTCTGCCTACCCCTTCGGGGACCCTTGTGGGAAGGTGTGAGGATATATTATATATACCTATGTATAAAAAAGGAAACGAATGTACAGACGTAAATACTTGTCTGTTTAACCATTACTTCTCCTGATAGGTTTCTTTTCGGAAATAGTGGTAACAGTAATTTCATGTTGTAGTGTGATGTTCACTTATCTATATAGAAAGCAGATGTATCATGCCTGTTAAGTGAACAAGAGAAGATAATAAAAAAAAAATCTTAATATTTAATTAAGAAAATATTTTTTTATTGTAATTATGTCAATGTATTTTCTAAATCACTGGATTCTAGACTTTCTGAATATGAGTCAGATTTACATTCCAAACTATCAACATTGGCTTTCCATTTTTGAAAAATCTTATGCACCCATGTTACTTATGAGAAATGAAATGTTATCTCTCACTTATCTATTTATCGGCGGAATTAGCTGAATATTGAAATATCATTTGCGTCTGTATTGAGTGACAGCAAGTTGCAATGCATCAAGCCAAAACGATCGGCGATTGTTAAAAAAGAACTATCGAATGAATCGACAATTGTACAACTGTATATTCGATTGTCGATTCATTCGTTGTGACGAAAAAACAATCGACGAACGAATAACAATCTTTTTTTTTTTTTTTGTATTGTCTCTCGTAGCGTGAGTTCCGGGAACTTTTGCTACTTAACCGGTCAATGGCGAGACCTAGGCCTCCAGCCAGGACGAATAACAATCGACGCACGCAGTGTTTTGCCGTGCCGCGCAATTCCCGCCGTTCGATTTAGTAATTCATTCGGAACTACTAAATCGACGGCGTCGATTGTTTCCTTCGGCTGATTTCGTCTGCGCTCGGGCAGGGCGCGCGGCCTCGGGATCAACGTACTACTACTATAGATTTATTCGAAAGATCACAATTTTTATTCGAATGGTTCGAATAAATTGAACAATCGAATAATTCGAATGTTTTAAGTAACAATCGCCCAATTCGCCCATCGCTAACAGTTGTATGACAGTAAGCGCCACCGCCAACGCTTTCATACGTAAGGCGCGGCCAACTAGTTCGGGCAGAATATAGTTGCCATAGTTCATTGCTTAGTTTGAGACTAGTTTAATTTGTTTGGAATCCTTGTAAGGTGTTG
>JACCPG010011104.1:0-18299 GCA_016069955.1 Drepana arcuata | reverse complement strand
ACTTAGCAACAAACCGTTAAATTTGTCTTTTTCTGTTCCGCATACAACCGTAGCGTATATATTACTGTACAACCTCATATGGCTTAGTAGTGAAAAAGGGTAAGGTCTTTTAGGCCTTGAATACTAACAACGTTTGTCATCCCGTTGTTTCCATAAGTCTCGATCTTCCAGTATTTTTTCAGTCTTGACATCTTTGCGTGGAACAATCTGGCAGCAGTTGATAAATGCATGGTGTGATTTATTACTGTACATAAGTTTAGAAAAATACTCAATGGTTCCTACTAGACTACTTGTAATCTTTCCGTTGCAGGCCACTGGAACCACGGCTCGGATAATAATATATTTTTTGTACATTTAAGGTCTGGTACAACATGATGCTTATCCAAATGGGACTCGGGATTGTAATGATCTTCGTGGGGAGACTGTCGAACAAGGAATGGCAGAACCCCGTGCCCTGTATTGAACAACCCGAAGAACTAACCAATCAGTTTAGTTTCGCAAACTCCGTGTGGCTCATTATTGGCTCTGTGATGCAACAGGGGTCGGAAATTGCACCTATGTATGTATTCATATTTAATATGCATTTAGAAAAAAGTGGATGTAATGGAAGAAGTTTGTAAAGCTAGAAGGAAGTAGAGCTCTACTCTCTCTGCCTCTATCTACCTCGTGATGGACTCCGAGTGTTGATATGTATGTATGTATTAAAAAAATATTATCAGAAGACTTACATCAAAATTTCACGAGAGATACATACATAAATATTCATGTGACCACGTTATAGATGACGTGTCGATCGCCATCTTTAATGTTAGCACTTTAGTAGTACAAATAGGTATTAAGTTTGACACTTTGCTTTTCTTTCGAGACGTATGTTTCATCGTTTTCTTTCACCGTAAATTACGTGCTGTAACAAATCACTATCGATCATTAATTGTTAGGTGTAGACTGGGGATGGAATCAATCTTTATCTACACCAATATTATAAAGGTTAAACGCAACTTATTAACCCAATTAAAAAGTCTTTCACTTGTGGAAAGCTACATTATTCTGAAATGGAATATGTTAATACCTTTTTATCTGTGAATCTATAATAATATAAAAACTTTATATAATAAAAAAAAATAAAGAAAAAAAATCTATATTAAAATTGACCGCGATTGAAAGCGCGAGGCACATCTTGTTTTCAGTTCAGTTTTAATGTAATTAATAATAATAATAGTAATAATTTCTTTATTTTCTCACACAAAAGTAAGTTCAGTTTAACACTTAATAATGTGTGAGACTGGTGCCTGAGATAGGTATACAATACCTGTAGTACAGGTCACCAGTAATTGGTTAAGTCTCACATATTTTATACAGTGCTTTACAATTTTCGATAAAATTATGATACCTATATATTAAGGCAATAGGTAAAGCACCAACCAAGACGTTACCTTTTACAATAGTTCTAATAATATCTAAGGAACAGTTGTATATACCGTGTTTTAAACCCTCCTTTTCAAACTCTTCAATAATAATGGCGTAAATGTGTAAAGTGTATTTTATGTACTTTAATTACAAATTATATTTCAGTGCCTTAGCACCTCGTATGATTACCAGTTTCTGGTGGTTTTTTACAATGGTGATGGTAGCTTCGTATGTGGGTACATTGGTAGCTTTTCTTACTGTGGAGAAAGACGTCATGCCGTTTCAGACGGTCAAGGAACTCTATCAGCATAAATCCATCTCGTACGGAGCTAAGAGCAAAGGATCTACGGTATCGTTCTTCAAGGTCTGTGCTATTTACCATTGTCAGTGCTTCCGAATTAGTATTACTCTTAAATGCTGTTGCTATCATTGTACAACTATGTAACAGTGGTAGCTTGGTATATACTTTCATGCCATTAGGGTAAGAGTTGGCAGATATGTGTAGTTACCACACACCCAGTTTTATAGCTGGATAAATAGATATTTATTTATTCATTTATCTCAGGCAACAAAGCTCATAAAAATAAAAAAAATCTTAACACTACCTCACACTTAAAGTTGGCATCGTGTGGCTTGGGGTGTTGCGTATCCGGCCTCGGAATCGCCGGAAAACTACTCCTTTCGGCCAAAATTCCTCCTGAGTGAAGGTCGACAGCTCGGTCGGTCAGTACTCTTACCACAAAAGAATTAAATACCAATTAAATACTTTACCACAAAAGAAATATACACCGTACAGATGTCGCTTAAATATTCCCGGATAATGATTAAGCACGGAATGACTTAGCTCCTGATTTTTAGTAATAAAAGGATAAATTTTACAGGAATCTAAAAGTGAAATTTACAAGAAAATGTATGCAAAAATGAAAAGTAAGGGATGGCTTGTCGCCGACAACAAGGACGGAGTGGAGCTGTAAAGTATTTGCAATAAAATAATATAAATCAGTTTGTGAAAATATTTTTGCTTTATCCGAATCATATATTTTCAGGGCTGAGAATTCAACTTATGCATTTTTCATGGAATCTACATCCATAGAATATTATACGGAGAGACATTGTGATTTACTTCAAGTGGGAGGTTTGCTGGACACCAAGAGCTACGGAATAGGAATGAAAAAGAGTAATTTACATTGTTAATTCCATTTGAATATTAAGAATTATATATTTGTAATAATTATTTCTCAAACACATTTCTAGAATCGCCATACAAGGTATACATTGATGATGCATTGCTGAAGCTTAAGGAAATGGGAGAAATACAGAAACTAAAGGACATTTGGTGGAAAGAAAAAATGGGAGGCGGTAAATGCGGGGTAAACGTTTATTAAATAACTTGTTCGATTATTATTATTATTGATGGCTATTATTATTTTTTTATTGCAACGGATTGTGTTACCATATTTTTTTTATTACATTATATTGCCATTTATATTCGAACGTATATCTAGGCCCTAGAGTTGATTCCCGCGAATGGCATGGGTAGGTATAGTTTTGTGATCAGATACTTGTATCACGATTTAGGCAACAAGCTCATCATATATACATCATACATAATCATCGTCATGCCGAGTCTCTAACGGGTTAGGCAGAGAGTACAGAGCGCCAGTTCTCTCTAGAGTTACATACCTCTTCGCCTCGTCCACATTCATCAGTCACTTCATACATGCTCGCCGGTTTTGAGTAGTCTTAACGTTCCCGTCAAGTTAATAATGTATATCGTAGACTTGCCTTAAGTGGGTAACAATAACACTCTTTAGAGAAATAACATTGTTCAGAGCTTCAGTTGAATTAGTAGGTAGGTACTATAAAAAAATATGGTGATCCAAGATTTTTTTATGTTTGTTCTGTTTGCAAAGGAAAAACGAGACGAAGAACAGAAACAACTAGGGATGAAGAACATGCTGGGCGCGTTCGTGGTGCTTGGAGTGGGATGTTGCATAGGGGTGCTCATATCCGCACTAGATATGCTGTGGGGCGTGTTCAAACGCTCTGTTAAGTATGGGGTAAGCATATGATATTATTCCAATTACTTGTATCACATCGTCCGTCGCATATTCTCCAACTTCACGCTGAATAAGTTATCTAATTGGTATATTAGTTCCTTGTCCATGACCGAGTAGTTAAAATAGCCAGCAACCCAAAAAATGCAAATTCGAATTGTACTGTACCAATAAGTTTATTCTGAACAGTGATTAATCACTCCACGAGCTCTACGGTGTAGGTGGCGGTCTACATTAATAGGTAACCTGCAAACGTTTGAGAAGAAAAGACGTATATATACATATTATTATATATATATATTATGTATACTCGTGCTTGTGAAACGGCGATGTGCTCGTCATCTGCCACGTTGTGTCCTAAATATTACTATATTACTAGTAATAATAAGTTAGTAATTTTACCTTTTATTTAAACGAGACCCGAGCCCAAGACCTCTAGTCTTAACTCAAGCGTTTCACAGCATCGACTGAGGAGACGAAACTTAATACCTAACATTTGTTCAAATATATTTACAGACAACATTCAAATACGAATTGGTGGAAGAATTGAAGTTCGCTCTCAAGTTCAGTGGGAACGTGAAGCAAGTAAAACGCCCTCAAACCACAAGCAACAGCAGCGCTGAAGTTTTAGCTGACGTCGAAGGCAAGGATGAGTTAAGGTCCCTTCGCTCTGCGAGGTCCACGTCTACACATAGGACGCATCATTCACACAGTTCAAGGCACTCCTCGCGCAGTCTAAGCGTTGCCTTCGCGAAAAGGAGGGATTATTGAATTTATTTAATGCATAGTATCTAACATAGACACTTGATAGGACACTCAAGGATGGGAGCGTCTAGAGTATTCGATACCGGCGAGCATTATTAAGCGACTGATGAATGTGGACGAAGCAAAAGAGGTCTGTAAGTTTACGGAGAACTAACGCTCGACTCTCTCTGTTTACCCCCTAAGGTACTCGGCGTGATGATAATATGTAAGTATGTAATTGAAATAATGCTGTTAGCCTTGGATAACGAAAAGCCCTATGATATCCAGGTGCGTCTGTCCAGCGTCATTACTACAATTTTAACAGTCCATGGCTAGTCACCATCTTCTCCTTGACGTACCTCATTGTCGTCGTTGAGTAAGCTTCCATTCTTAGGTAATTTTGGTCCATCGATCGGCAGATATGCGGTAGACGTGACCGGACCTCACTTCCACTTGATGGACTTAAGAATTTCGTCATTAATTTTGGTTTTAACGCGAAAGACAACGATATTTTCATTTACTTCTTGTTTTCTAAGCTATGAATAATTAGAAATAAAACGATACTCCGATGTAAATGGTATATGCATAAATGTCATTACATCGAGTCCCTAACGGGGTAGGCAGAGAATAGACCGCCAGTTCACTCTAGACCTACATATCTCTTTCGCTTCGTTCAACCTTTATCAGTCTCTTCATACATGCTCGCCGGCTTCGAGTATATAAATTAAACTGTTGTCTAATTTTATTTATTAAGTTTAAATAAAGTTCCTTCAAGTTGAATGGTATGTTTTATTTATCTGCTTAAATTCGAAGCTATGAACTCGTGACAACCAAAAGCTCTACTTTATCTTAAGAAATGATTTAGCTGAAGTACAAGTACAAAGCTATATTTTCGATTCCATGTGCACATGATATATGCCTCTAGAGGGCTAAGTGCGGTAAAGCCTCTTTTCTCTTCTGTTGAATAATGACTTTTTCCGGTATTATGTCATCGCCTCAAGGAATTATTTACGATTATTGTCAAGCGATATAAAAAATTGGTCTCATATAACGCGTCCATTATCTTACAAGGACCCCAGCCACTGACCTCGGTCTAATGAGAGACTGTTATAAATGGCGCGTAGACAATTTTATTCAAACTAGCTCCATCTATCTACTGTATTCTCAGAACATGTGCTATTCAAGATTGAAGTAAGATAAGTAATTCGGTCTGCGTGCTTCCATTTAGACTACTAAAGAACACTTATATGTAAGTTTCTAAAATATTGAATTTTTTGACATCATCATTTACGTGGGTATAAAAATACTTGTACATATTCTTAAAAATTTCTGTGCAGCATGTGTTCAGAATTTTCGATGTAAGTTTATAATTCAATGTTTTCGATTTATACTTTAGAATATTATTTATGCTCGTTATTAGGTAATCAGTGCAACATTTACGGAGATAGTATTCATGACGACTGCAGACAACAGTTACAATGTAATATAACAATAATCCTAGTAAGATTATCAAAGCGAAAGTTTGATTGATGTGCTTGCAAAAACTACTGAACGGTATTGGATTCATCACGAAATATTTTATTCCATATAGTTTTATAGTTCCATAGGGTTTAAAAAAAAAGTAATGATATTTATTATTAAAAATAGCACAGTTTCAACTACAGGTAAAAAACAAAATTGCATGGCTTAAATATCTAAAGAACTTTAGATGTTATAACGATGATGAAATAACTACCTGAAAATATTCTCGGATTAAACTTAAAGCAATATGGCCTAGTAAAAATACTTATCCATTGAGAGGATTAGAACGGTGTTTATCACCTTGAAAAGAAGTTGAGATAAATAAAGACAAATAATTCGTTTTCTCTAGTTGAAGTGAAACCTCAAGTATAACGCTCTACAAATCAACGTCCAACCCTTTCGTGAAGTGTACATTGAACGCAATGGGGTGAATTTGAAACTTGCTCGAATGTCAAAGGTATCCGATTAGGGCCGGGGCTATCTTTCCAGCTTGTATAACACGAGTTACATCGATAAGGGTAACATTGAACTTCTACAAATTGATTGTTTGAAGTTAACCCAACCCCAAGTATGTTTTATACTTATAATAATATATATATATCCTCACGCCTTCCCACAAGGGTGCCCGAAGGGGTAGGCAGAGGTGTATGATACCCACACACCCACTTTCCGCCAGAGGTATATTAGGTGCTAACGTGACAGACTAAACTACTCAAGCACGTCTATACATACGCCTTTGAATTTCTTCTCAGACGTATGCAGGTTACCTCACGATGTTTTCCTTCACCGTAAAGCTCGTGGTGTGACTAATCACTGTACTTAAGTTCAGAAAAACTCATTGGTACAGTCGGGATTCGAACTTGCGATCTTTGTGTCGCAGGCAACTGCTCGAACCACTCGGCCACCACGGCTTCTATATCTTCTCTGTTTTATACTTATGTGGTCAAGATGCCCGACTGAAGGTTACACTTACCACCTAGGTACCGCCTTTAGATACTTGCAATCCAAGAAGTGCCACCCACGTGCTGCTGATCATATATTGGATTACGCTCTTACAGCACAGACGTTTCCAGGCTAGTCTGAAAACCTTAATAACCGCAAATTCGCCCAGAAACAATACCGGCTGCGGGAATTCTAATTAAAAGTAAAAATTCTTTATACTCCCAAACTAACCATTGCTGTCTCACTATATCGTGCCCAGTAAATGGAAGCAGAGGAAATTTAAATACACTGACAGTAAATATAGGGAAATGTAATTCGCTATTGAATGATAAGCTTACTTTCAGGAGAGCAATGTATTTGGCATCTTAAAGGCTTTTTGTACGGGGATATATATTTCTAAAGAACTTAAATCGTCTTGTCCTGTTTTGATCAGAATAGATACTCAAACTTTATGCGAAATGATTATAATAATACCGAGGACAAATGAATACCTAATGAAAAGTTTTGCGAACAGTTAGATACTTTACACAAAGCACTGTGCGACTTATTCTACCAGCGTTGTTAGTTGAGTGACAGGAAACCTACTTACGTTTTAGAAGTAATTCAAAAACATACTGTAGTTGTGCTTAAAGCTTAGGACATTGGACTCATCCTCACGGTCACATCACGTCACCATGGAGAAAAATATCATATTTAACTGAAATTTAATCGCAGGTCGTGACCTGCTTCTTCATACAATGAGCGTAAAGGAAAAAACTTAGCGATATTTTGGATATCAACTTGGCGGCCGTCTGTTCTTGTGGTAAGAGCGACTTGAGGTCGCGGGTTCGATTCCCGCTGAGGGCAGATATTTGTGAGTACACGAGTATTAACCTTAGTCTTGGATGGCCTATGCGTTTGTGTATATATATATCTATCTATATTAGTAAAACATATATCGTTGTCTAGTTACCATAACACAAGCTTTGCTTAATTTGGGGCTATGTCAATTTGTGTGGAATTGTCCCAAGGTATTTATTTATTTGTATCAACTTTCATAAAGGAATTTGGCGATATGTCCTCTAAGGAATTGATTGTTACTAATATGTAAAAACCTTCCAAACATTGGGTACACGTCCCGATTCATTTGATCCTTGCTGTCGCCCGCAGTGAATTACAAGGAGTGACCTCTGCGAGTTGGCCTCCTCAATCAAACGGCCTTCATTACACCCTCTTCACTTTAGACATATCGTGCAAAGACAGACAGCTTCACATTTCTCAAGGCATGTGCTAATTAAGCGCTTGTCTCACCTTATCGAACAGTTAGGCTACGGAATCCGGTATCGTAGTTATGCTTATACGTAAAATAGTTTCATACAAACATTTTGTATTAGCTGAATTCCTGTTACCTGATAAATGAAATGTGTGTTTGTATTTTTATTGTATTGGACGGTAAAAAAACGAACATTGATTGAAATATTGAAGTTAAAACGTATATATTTTTCGAAAATTCTCTTCACAGACTATTTCATTGTACTTATTAAACATCGATTTCTATGACAATATTTTTACATATTATGCGTAGTAATTAAACAATGTATTACTCACTAACAATAGTTGATATACTTAATATTAATTAAGTTTAACTGAATCGTCGCATCTTGGCTATCTGTACAGCGTTACTCTGCCTTCTGCTATGGGGGGTGTGATGGGAGTGACTAGATCGCTGAGATCGGGGAGTTGGAGCTGGGTCCAGTCGGTCTAACTCCTCGACTAAGGATACAGCATCTGCACTCTTGTTATCTTCTTCTTTCTTGGACCCACCTGTAAATACCACCACTATACACCACGTCAAATCATCAAATGTCATTGTCGTTTTTTAACTTTTTTACGTCCATTATAACAGACTTTTTCGAGAACTATCTACTGTATAGCAATTTGTGTAAGTTTTTTTAGCGCGTAATATGAAATTTGACATAATATATTATAACGACTGCTCTTTGCGGCCTCGGTGACAATGGTCGATTTTACAGTTAATAAATATTGTAAATTCTCCGCAATACCTGACCACCATTATCTCAGACGCGATGGTTACTAAGCTTCTTCTAGCAGTGCGGCGGCTCATGGTGATGTTATACGAGAGTCTTGTTAATGTTGTTATTTTTTTTACCTGATCCACTTCCCGTCGACGCTCGGTGTCGCACAGGCTTCACGTCTCCACTAAAACTCAGAATAAACTTCAATTCAGCGATCAGTTCTTCACCGTAGGGGACCTGAAACAATCGGCAGGCATGCATTAAGAGACTGATGAATATGGATAAAGCAAAATAGGTCTGTGAGTCTAGAGTGAAGTGGCGCTCTGCTCTTTCTGTGTATGCATGTATGAAAAAACAAATAGAAAAATCTTTGACAGATAGGTACTTTTTTCATCCACCTTTGTTACTGAACGGTTTCATCCTAGAACTAAAGAACGTAATACTCGGAAAACTATTTGTTTAAAAGTTTGAACGCATTGTTGGATAAATAAAAATAACAGAACAATGCGTTAATTTGTAAGGAAAAAATTAAAACGGTAAAAGGTGCGTTAAATATAAATGTATTCTTAGGCGAATATAAACGAATGGGATTACCCTTATTAATCCTTTCGTATAATTTACCTTTTCTTTCCGTGCTATCATCCAGATATCGAAGAGCATTTCCAAGATAGCACAGATCACAGCGAGCCCGGAGCCGGCGGCGAGAACAATAAACACTCCTCCCACGTTCGCCAGAACTAATGGCTGAGCATCCGCACCTCCTGCATCGTCATCCTGTTCAATAAATACATCCAAGCTATTAATTTAAAGAGAATGTTCCCAACAATGCTCAAATACGTCTCAATTATGGTTATATCGGGAACAAGAAATTAATCAAATAGATTACGTGGGCGGTGTTCCGCCTCATCACCATTTCGACGAAAATGTTTTACAACTAACATATAAATAGTAAGTAGATAGAACTCACAATAGATTAACAACTTGAAATATGAATCGCAAGGGATTTATATGTACTTAGACTACACACTACACTACGATAATTTGCTTCCGAAGAATCACATAGGTTAGTAAATCTTTCAAAAAGTAAATCTTTATCAAGTATTGGACAGAACGGTTTTACTCACAGTACAAGCCCCACCGCCTCGTTTTTGCCTCCACCATTTGTCTTTCATAGTTGTAAGTTTGCCTTCTTCTTGTAACTGTAATATTGACTCGCTCATCGGCTGTCGGTATGGCGAATCTAGAACACATAAATAATAAGTAGTGATATAAGTATGTAAGTCTAGAGAGAACTGGCGCTCTATTCTACTCTCTGCCTACCCCATTAGGGACTTGGCGTGATGATATGTATGTATGTATGATATAAGTATAATTATGATTATACTATACTGTGTATGTACACAAATTGTGAAACATAATGATCAAGCCCCGATTTATACAAATGAGTTTTTCTGAATTATAGTTTCTTAATAACTGATATATCACGAGACATCAAAGCTAGCTTTGAGTTGTTAACCCTTCGTTGGAGAATAAATTCAAAGATATATTTTCGGCAAGAATAGGGTTTTATAACAACTGCACTTAGGGGCCCCCGTGAGATACTAGCTGTGCCCGCGGTTTCACATGCATAGAATTAGATTTAATTGATACGTTCTCGATTTTATGAAACATGTTCAATAAACATATTTAGCGAATTATCAATGTTACTGTCAAATTTAATTCAATACTGTTTGTGTTTTTGCGTACCTAAATGAGGAATCTTTTTTAAATGTAGAATATTTGTAGGATTGTACATATTTTTATTACATACTTTTCTTCATAGCTATCCCATATCCTTTGCTGTCTAGCAATCCACCCACTTGAGCAACGTCGCAATTCCTTTCCACCATGTACTCAATTGAAGTAGATTCCATTAAAAAAGCGTAGTTTTCATCGTTAGATTTCACTCTAAAATTTATGAAAATATTATGTTTTAGATGTTGGAGCATGATATGAACAAATAATATTGTTAAGGCTCATAAGTGTTACCTCTCAAGCCCCTCATCATTTGTAGCGGTTTGGTATTCTGGATGATTGTCCATGTATTCGTACATTTTTTGGTACAACAAATTATCTGATTCCTGAAAAAGAGCTTATAATCGTCGAAACAAATAAATTACTTCAGGAAATATCTCATAAATACAAACCTTAAAAAAACTGAAGGTTGCCCCTCCTGCCTTCGCACCGTAAGTCATTCCGTATGGATTGTTGGCTAAATCAGATACACTCTTAATAGCATAAAACTTTGCCTCCACTGTCAAAAATGCAGCTAAATTAGCAGTGTATGATGACACCATAATTAATGTGAAAAACCACCACATACTTCCAGCCAGCCGTGTCGACACAGCACTGTAATAAAAAAGGCCTTTAAATATTGTAAGAATTAAATATAAATTAAAAAAATATATATTGGCAAAAGTATGATGATTTGTTAAAATAATTTCGAAATTGTTTGACTTACATCGGTGCTATTTCGGACCCTTGTGTAAGAACACTGCCCAGAGTAAACCAAAATGAATTTGCTAGCGTAAACTGATTGTCCAGCGTTTCTGGTTCCTCAATACAAGGATATGGATTTTGCCATTCTTCCGGTGCTAGTCTTCCCAAAACGAATAAAAGAACCGAAACTCCAGCATAAGCCAAAGCGAGCCATCCCCAAACCTAAAGAATAACAGAATATGTATTAGGTTACAAAGAGTTTACTCATGGCACACTGTTACTTCGTATCTTCGTACCTCATAGGAAAACGGAGAAATAAATGAGAAAAGATCAGGCGGTTGTTTAGTTGGCTTTTTATATAGTATAGTTATGCCCAAATTCATAAAAGGACTGGTGAAGTCCACGGCTTTTTGTCGGGCAGCTGTTATTGTCAAATCTGTTATAGCAAAATCTACCCGCTGAAATAAATATAACATGTTCGTTATTCAATAATAAAGCTACAATGCATGACTAACTAAGAATAATATAAAGAACAGAGTTCAAATTTACAGAATATATTATGCAATAACAAATAAATTGTATAAATTTACGCCATCCATGACTTTTTCCATCATGCCGTTCCATTTTTTTGTCTTCGAATTATAAGAGCCATATACTCCATCGGTTTGAATGTCAAATGTATAGTTGAACTCATTCATTTTTGACAACTCCTCAATTAGTTCAATTCCAAATCCTTCGTAACGGTCATTGCCTTCTAACTTCTTTGAAGATTCTTTCAGCATACCATAAGGAGCGCTCTAAAATACAAAACAAATATTTTTAAATTTAAATTTAAATAATTGGTTAAACTTACAATTAACACATGATTAAACTTACTAAAGCGGTAAGTACAATGAAATGCTTTCCTTTCATTGACTCTGTGCCTTCTGATTCTACTGGAGTAACCATGGTTCTAGTTTCAGTAAAACCGTCTTCTAGAGTCCAGGTCCCAACCTAAGAAATAAAGTAAATGAAATGGTCCATTGGATTTAGTTACAAACGAATTGTGTATTTGAACTATTCCATTGAATGTAAACGACAACGCGCATGGAAAACAAAAGGTGGTATTTAAAACTGCTGTGACAGTTTATTTTCAATTTGGAGTCGTCTAGCCTTTGTAATGAAAGATCCCAAAAGTATATTTTGTTTACTAAATAATGTCTGATTAGAGATAAGAGGCTTATTACCTTTTCAAAACCGTGCGCCATTACTTCCAGGATTTCAATTTCAAAATCGGATCTGAATCCATTTTCATCAAACTTGATGATCCCTGTCAATCCGTCTATTTCCATCTGTAATCAGTTACAGGATATAATAAAATACATTGCATTCACTATTAAATATTACTAATTCATTATAGCTACTTACGGTTCTTGCATAGTTTAACACGCTTGATCCAAGTTCCCAACTTTCCTCTTCTTCACAAGTTATATTAGCACCCTCTTCAAGTCCCATTTTATTTAGTGCTGTAGTATACAATATTATCGCGTCATAAGCTAATGTTAAATCGAAAGTTAAACCATTTTCGTCTATAGCTGCCTCTATATTTTCTTCAGATAGCTCTTTTACCTTTTCATTTACAGAATTGATAAAAGTTTGAATATTTTCCTGCATTGGATCAAAGAAACGAATACCTAAAATAAACGAGAAAACATTAGTAGAGTACTAAATTCCATACACACACATTTTATGTTTGATTTTGTCAATCGCTACCTGTTATATTTGAGCCTCCGTGTTTGTAGGGATCAATATCAATAGTTTGGAAATCTGGATTCATAATTAAGTAGCTGTGATCGTCTGACATTATACCAACTTGTTGAGCTTGTTTCAGAAAATCTGGTAAAATATCTGTACTACAGTGTACAAGATAATTTACTGATCCAGAAACTTTTATTGTTTGCAGTTGGGGCCTGAAAAGGATTTTTTAATATCACGGATGTTATATTATGACCAGTCCCTGCCTCAAGACAATAACATAGGCTTGCCTGTAGTCATCGCCATCTGGTAATTGAATAACATTCATCAAAATCTTTTGTCCGGAATCTAAATCTTGCATAGTAAGTATATTATCCAAAAATGGCAGAAGTTCAGCGCCTTCATAAATTATCGTGAATTCCGTCCAACCTTTCAATTCGATTATGTCTGCAAAAACCTGGGTAGATATAGAAACTTATGAAAATACGAATCCATACTGAGCAAGAGATAATAAATTACTCGGAGTGATCCATACCTGTGAATAGGCAATATGATTTGGATATAAATTTATTGCTGACCAATTTCGATTTTGCGTTTCTACAGAACGGGTTAAGATTTGTGGTATTTCTAAAAAGTCAGCTATCGACTGTATATGAAACAACGAGTTTCTGTTAGTTGGTCCAAAAACTCCAAATATATTACTCTGAAATGCAGCCACAAAAACATTATTATCCGAATAAAAAAACTATATAAGTAATTATTGCTTAATCTTTACTTCTAAAAGCGAACACAAAGCATCTTCAGCTTCTAAAATATCTCCGGGAGATGTTTTAACAACATTTGCTACGAACGGATCATCCTCATTCTCCGACGCAACTGTAAGTGCGACATTAAACGCGGCTTCTAACAAAAAACTGCCGTCATCAATTATTGCACCTGTAAACCAAGACATGTTGGAGTAAGCACCAATAGGTTAAATAATTAACGAAGTATAGAACTAAATAACGAATACGAATATAATAAATACGAAATAAAAATAACGAGCTTTAAAGTACCTACCAATTGTTTTATCAGCATAAACAAAACATAAACAGTACAATATCGTAAAACACTGCAACACATAGCTTAAAGTTCGTTTCATTTTTATTCACAACGCAAACTTTCCACGGATATTAAAAAAATATAATTACAAAGGTATTTTTGGTTCAAAGTAGATAACAATATGTTAGCCGAGCGTATCGAGTACCGAGACATTAAAGACGGTCGCTTGACCTAAATGTGCTCAAAGTGTAATAATGTCCTAACTATAATTGTTTGAGTTGCTATTCTGGCTGTAATATCAAACTGCTTCGCTAAAAATAGCTTCGCTCTCAATTCCACCTGCTGCATTCAAATGAAATTTTATGATCCATTGAATTTTATGTACCTATTTTCCTACTTTCCCACAAGGGTCCTCAAAGGGGTAAGCATAGATATAACACTCACTATTCGCCGGGATAAAAATGTAGGTCCATCGTCGGTTCACAAAAACAACTCACGTCCTTGAATTTCTTCTCAAGCGTATACAGGCTTGCTTTGTTTTTCTTCACCACAAAGCTCGTGGTGTTAATCAGTGCACTTTAGTTCAGTATAACTCATTGATACAGTCGAGAATCGAACTTGCCATCTTTGCGTTTCAGGATTTCGATATAATTACACAGTTTGAGGTTCAAGCATTTAGCATGCTCTTTGAAACATCTAGGTCAAGAATGTGGTTTTCGGAACACCTTTTCAATCCAATTAATTATTAGTCATATCTTGTCATTTCATTATGTTCGGAAGAATATTTGTTAACATTTCAATATTTCCCCTTTTTGTTTATATACCCAATATGTTAATTAATATTCAATGTGAAAATTAATCAGTCGGTAATTTTATTATTATATCACAATTTCAGTAAAAGTGACCTCTTGTGTTCATTCATAGAACTTCTTAGCTCTCAAATCCGTTGATTTTATCTTATCTACGTAGAGGATACTAAGTTTACTACCTTCATAGTTTCATATTCTATCAACAGATGGCGTAAGGTGGCGAAGTTCCTACAACGCCGCAGTCCGAACCGTTAATGTTCCTCTTTACCATTCTGTAACAATTTTTTAATAACAAACAAACTGCATTATAATCGTAAGGTAATTCAGATGTCCACGAATGTACATTAAAACTATACTATTTTTTCCAAACACAATTATTATTATTATTTTAAGATTTAAAGTATAATTAATGTAAATTAAACTATAATAAATGCTACATAAAACCTATACTCAATTCACACTAGCATCGTGCAATGAGACGGTGTGGTGGGCGTTAGAAAAACTTTGATTAATGACTTAAGATGTGAACACAGAACATGTTGGTGGAGGCTGGCCGCGGTCCGTCAACCGGCATTTTCTCATTTCCTTTGATCTTTTTTCTATTTGCCTTTGTCAGTTCTGTGAGTGCCAAGTATTTATAAATAGCTTGTTTATTTCATCTCGCAAATAGCTTCTTTATTTTAGTCTATCTAAACATCCAGCCAGCCAATTATGGTCTACCTTAAATTTTTTTTTTTAATTAGGTGAACATGCAAAATTCATGGATGTTTATTTATTTTATATATCCATATTTTATGTTTTTTCTTTATACCACTGGGGCAAACAGGCATGTGGCCCGCCTAATGGAAAACGGTTACCGCCGCCTATGGACGCTTGCAATACCAGGGACATTACTCGCGCATTGCCCTGCAGGAATCTTTTCACACCCCTCTTGAAAAACTCTAACTGCTTACATTGCTGCTTGCTGTGGCATGACAAGCCACTGTACCTACTTCCTAAGTCCAGAAAAAAATAATGGAACATATATTAGGTCTGAACCAGCAATCTTAACGTTGCGTACGAATACTCAAACTACTCGTTCACGACGACTTTTTTCATATTTTTATTATTATATAAAATATGCAATTCCTATTTGTTACGTTGCTCAAAGAATACTACATAATGAACGCAGTGGTGGACGGTAATTAGGAAGTGACCGTATTTCGGGGTGTACTTCTCTCCGACGAAACCGGAGTCCGGAACTGAATCGCGTCGTAAACTTGAAAATTGGACGGGTTTTGTTGGTAACCGCCTAACCACTCTCGTCCCAAGCCTAAAATTGCAATATCTACAGTGTGTTGCTTGCATTCGAATGTAAAAAAACATGTTAAATTAAGTTTAATTTAACTTAAAAAATATTCACATAAGCATGTTATAACATAATAGGTATTAAGTTCTCACTTCAACTATCTTTACAGTGTAAATCATTATGATAGTGTAGACAAAAAATATTAAGGTCCATCCATCATTACATTATTTCACAACGGGTTCGTGTGGCACTTGTCCGCGGAAGCGACGTAACATTACGTTCTGCGGCCAGAAGTCCTCGTTCATTACGAGGTGTGGGAAGCTCGTCGGCATTCGCACCACGAACCCCTTAAAGATGAGGTTGCGGACGAGTCTGCTCTTAAATATGTATACATTATAATTGCCATATATAGATAAGATCGAAAAACAGATAAACAAAAAAGAGATTGAGGTAGCACCACGTGTCAACTAGGCAGTTAAAATCCGTTGGGCATGTATAAAGAGACTGATGAATGTGGATGAAGCGAAAGAGGTATGTGAGTGTAGAGAGATATGGCGCTCCTTCCTCGCGTGACCGTAATCAAAATTCACCTACTACTTAATTACACAATCATAATTTCAGGTTACGTCGCATTAAAATAAGCAAAACAAGTGCGCTGAAATGTAAGGGGCGTTATGTTTATGTACTAGCTGTGCCCGCGACTTTACCCATTTTGTGTTACTGTAAGTAATTAACTGTTCCTAATTGTTACCTTACTTTTTATCTTCTACCACCGCACCTCTCGCCATCGACGGGGAATTCATCCCCATACCTTGGAACCACAAAGGTCTCGCACTGCGCGGTTCCAAAGGAGTTTCCCTCCACGAACGCTCAGGCTTTGGAATGAGGTCCCCGTTGAGGTTTTCCCTGGAGAGTACAGCATGCAGTTCTTCAAGAAGGGTGGGAAAAGATTCCTGCAGAGTCGGTAACGCGCAAGTGATACCCCTCGTGCTGTAAGCGTCCATAGGCGGCGGTAGCCGCTTACCATCAGGCGGACCGCATGCATGTTTGCCACCCAGGTGGTATAAAAAAATTTGAAAATAATTGAATTTATAAATTTTAGCGTAATATAATGCTAAAGGTACAGTCTATGGCCCCCTTAAAGATTTATCAAAATATAGTGACTTAATAAAGTGAATGATTTTTTTAACAGACGAGATTAACTAAGTCTCATATTCAACATTTTTTTTTCCTGTTAATTAATATAAGCGTGGAAAATAGCTAAGGATGATAAACAATTCCCCTGTATAAAGGCAGAATGCGGCACGCTAACGTATTCGCTTCCTTATTATACAGAAAACACTTGACTGTACATTATTTCACGAAGTATGCATGAGTATATAGCTCATGCGGGTAATTCTGAAATTGGTTTTACTAACTTTTAACTCCACTTAGCCAGTAACTTTCTGTTACCAAATTGCATGCCATTGTTATTACGACAAAAATGCTTAAAAACCGGTGAACGTGAAGTCCTAACAGAGAGGATAGAGTCGGCGTGACTGGCTGCGTTCGTTTTTAATCTGGGAAAATCGGTGTAATTATACCTCCGTCGACCACTTTAGGGAGCCTTGCATGAAGGAATGAATAAAGTGATTCTGTTTAATAAGACATTATTTCATATATGTGTATATAGGTAGGCACACATTAGTAAGCGTGACAGGAAAGGTGTATTAGATACAAATAATGACGTGATCGCTGGTTAATATTATTTTGTTCAAACTTACTCGCATATATAAGTTCGAAATTAAATTTAGATTTTAGAATTTGTAGGTTTTTATGAAATGTTTCCCTTGCCGTCCAGTGTAAAGCTCAGAATGACATATTTATCCAGTCGGGATTCGAACTTGCAAGCATTGTGTTGAAGGTAGCTACTCGAACCACTCGCCCACCATGGCTCTAATTAAATACGTAGTGACTACCGAAGGAAATATTACTTGCAATAACTATTTAGCAGATGCTAGACAAAAAATACGAAGTTCGGTAAGTTAGTTATTAGAATACGATTTATGTTCAAACCAAAAAGGAAAGGTCGACGGGAGTAGAACGACACATGTTGGCTGGGTTTACATACAAATGTCTTTGGGCCAATCGGTTGAACCCAAATATATCACATGTTTAGCATAAATTGTTGTGGAAATAAATACAGCATGTAACCTCCGTAGGTACAATATCTCTCATGCAACATTTTGCGAAGAGCGTCAATAAGGGACTTACATTAAAATTT
>JACCPG010011103.1:0-30304 GCA_016069955.1 Drepana arcuata | reverse complement strand
TATATATATGTATACATATATACTCTGGAAAAAATATTTTAGATGTCAGCATTTGTTTTTTTTTTAAAAGACCAATATCATATTTGTTTGTTTACAGAATTTAGAAATGTTTGTACATAAAAGATTGTATGAAATTATGAATGTCAACAATGATTTCCTAATATGTATCAATAAACAGCCTTCAGCCAACCGCCAGCATAAGAGCCTAAGAGCCGGTGACGGAGAAATTCGAGTACGTAAAAGTTGCAAGTTCGAATCCCGACTGTACCAATGACTTTTCGGACCTTAAGTAGAGTCATCAATCACACCACGATCTTTACCTACTGTGAAGGTAAACGTCGAGAGGAAACCTGCTTATGTTGTAAGAACTCGACTATACCGACAGGTATTAGTCGAGTTTGAGAAACAGCGTCGGACGCGCCGTCTATCACATTGACACCTAAATATATCTTCGGCAAAAAAACGGTGTTGGTAAACCTCTGTCTTCTCCTTGCGGTAGCCTTTGTGAGAAGACATTTATTTATAAATATATAAGACCAAGGCGCAATTCTTATCGGGATATCTTATCCAAAGTTTAGGCTTTTGGTGGGCCGCCCTTGGGCCTGATGAGCTGATTGTGTCGCCGCCTACGCTATGTGCTTTTTATGTTATGTGAGACCAAACATCTGTGCTCAGCGAGATATCATCGCAGACATGCAAATCTATGCCTTATTGATGTGAGTTTTACTGTGAAATACCTAGGTACGCGCTAAGCACGTAGCATTCATTATATTGAGTTGAGAGTTATGATAGCGTGTTTTGTTCAGTTAATGTTTATTGATTGAATACGTTTGCATTTCTAACGGTATCGATGAGTTCTATGTTTATTAAAAAAAACACTCTTAAGTATTAGAATATATTTACTAATAATACTAAGTAGTTTGTTAGACAAAGCCTGAGTGTCCAGTGACTTAAATCTGCAATCTTGACCTGCTAAGTCAAGATTGCAGGTTCAAACCTCGATAATTTATAACAATTTGTTTTTCACAGGCTTAACGTTGAACGAAACGTCGAGAAGCAATGTAAAATCGTTTCTGTCTCAGAGACGGTGACAGTCCCGCCATCTGTCACGTGGACATTGAAATATATCACCGGGGAAACGATGGTGTGTTCATCACTCAGCCGGCGTTTGGCGCTTGAGGCGTGAAGACAAAAATATTTAAAACTTGTAACACCAACTGTGTCTATGATACATTTCAAACAGAAGTTTGGACTTCGCATTGCGGGGATTTAGGTAACAATGCATTTTTTATTCGTAGTCGTCGTTACCGTGAGAATTTGAGAGCGAAGCTGAATTGATCTCTCCGACCGAAAAGAAAGTGATCTATCTTACTTAATCCATCCGGTACCTGTGTTGACATCACTAAGGTTTCGCAATTTTATAACAGCGACACTATTATAGATATTTTCCTCTTTCTACACTTGACAATGCAGTTTCATTGAAACTATCTCATAACGTTTGTTTCCTTCATAACTTCAATTTGTTACGGACGGTTTCGAATATTTAGTAATGAACGGAGGGAGGTACATAGGAGATACTACCAGCTAATGTTTTGGTTATGAGATATCTCAATTGCAAATAGTCCAAACTATATGTTCTAGCTTGAATGAATGAACACCTATAATTATTACCTAAATTATTATAATTGAATGAAATCATAAGAATGTATATATTGTGCATTTTGAACAATATAAAACAGAACCTCGGAGGTATATGCCAGTGAGTTTTTATGCACACAAGGATTTACAGTGATTTATTACACCACGAGCTTACAGGTTTCCTGACGGTGTAGGAAAACACCGTAAGAAAACCTGTACGTTTGCGAATAAATTTAAAGATGTATAGTCGTGCTTGAAAGCACTTCGCCTGTCACGTTGGCACCTCAATAAACATGTCTTCGGCGGAAAGAGAGTGTAATTACACCTCTATCCTTGCGCAGACATCCATCCTGCCTTTCGCAGACACATCAAAAACACTTATTAAGTTTATTTTGTACTCCTAAATATCCATTATAATGTACTAGGAAATCTGTCTTTTATTTAAATACTAGCTGTGCCCGCGACTTCGTCGGCGTGGACGGCATTTTTATCTTACGTAAAAAGTTTTTTTTTCAATAAAAAGTATCCCATGTTACTTCTAATACCTCCAAGAATATGTGTACAAAGTTTCGTGATGATCGGTTAAGTAGTTTTTACGTGAAAGCGTAACAAACAAACTTACATTCACATTTATAATATTAGTAAGGAAAATAACTAAAGGGTTCTATTCTGTTACTATTACCATCCGTTAATTAATACTTCTTTGATTTAAGCGGTCAGCGCACACATTTCTACTACTGCTACGTAAATATAGTGGTTATTTGTTTTTATACCGTTTCTATATATAAGTTTTCGTAAATTGTTTCATATAGAATTATTAAATAGCATACGCACATCATCACTACTAGCCCCTTAAAGGGTAGGCAAACGAGTGGTAGGCCCGTCTGAACAGATCTCTTTTGCTTCATCGCTCAATATGGTCTTAAATGAATAATAAGTTTTTCCAATCGAATAAAGGCAAATCTACGCAATATAATATACCGACAATTATAATTGTGGATGCTCCTAAGCGTAGACTTTAAAAATTCAATGTTACTTATTTTCATGGTCAATTAAAAAATAACTACTTATTTTGCTTTATTCGTAAGTCGCTTGTTTATCTATCAACCGATATGTATTTGCAGCACAATGAAAATAGTTGATCTAATGGATAACATTCAACTAACACTGTACAGAAATGTTGTTACTTCGATTGTTTTTTTCAACTGTAAATAGTAAGTAGTCTAAACTACTCTTAGTTATTGAATTAAAAGTTGATAGTAAAATACTGAAACCCGCATTTTGATGAATTGGTATCGCTGTGTTTCAAATAAATATGAGTTATAATACTAACGAAAGCCAACGTTAACATAGAAAACTTACCTTCTGCATGGACAGAGCTCGTTCGATCCCTATTCGTGAATGGGTCCCGGGGTCCGCAGTAGTTAAAATTGCCGCATTCCAGTGAAGTCGGGCGGACGGGCAGCGCAGCTTCACTATCTGGTGCGGAGCGGTGGCCGGGGCGCGCACAGACAGATATTATCACTTAAACAACTATTCAAACACTACGGCGAGGAGGAGAGTCTGCGGAATCATTGTTATTTCATAGAGAGCGGTTGGAGTCGGTGCGTCAGGTGAGGCGAGAAACAGCGCACAGGTACAACGGCCAACGGGTACGACGACGCGCACGGGACTGCCTAACGCGACGCCAGCGCCCCCACGCGCCTGCGCGTTGCCGCCGCCCGCCTGCCTCAGTACCGAAGCCCTAAAGCCTCCATTTACACACATGGACTCACACAATTAATGCAAACACCGAGTTTATTTTCACTTACATGCCTCATCATAAAAACAGGGCATTCAAATTAGCAATCTTCAAAAGCGACACGAAGAGATCACGACACCCGAGCCAAGGGCCACAGGTTTGACCTACTTACAAATCCGCACAAATATTTGAGTGAGGCTGGGAGTGGCAACTCGACGTAACAATATGTTACTTTACATATTATGCAGCGCACACCTATCCTAGGTACCTACCTATTGCAGCTCCATGCGACTTTATTAAGGCATGGCGATATAACTATAACATAAGGCAGAACGTATCCTAACTACGAGGCAACTGATTTATTAACGTAACATAACATAAATGATAAATGAGCTTCAGGCATGTGTTACGCAATGCGTGTTTTCATAATAAATGCGGGATTAATGAAAGATTACATTAAGCGCTCATATAATATCTCGTGCTGTCTCCGAGATCTATGTAGGCATCTATTTGTCGAATTAAACCGCCTCCATAGTCAATATAACGCTTGCCTTGAAGGCCTAGGTTTGGTTCCCAGCTAAGAAAGATGGTTTGTTAAGAATTTTTGATAGAAGTCATGGAATTATGCCGTTGGAATAATAAATATATCATCGATAAAAAGGTGGATTATATGTCCTTTGGAAAGATACACTGACTGGCCGCCTAAGTCACTGAGCTTATACCTGTTCTTTTTTCTAAACCAGCTATCCCATATAATTTCGCATGGCTGAAAAAAATCATAGAATAGGGTCTTAGCGCCACCTACTGGGTCCAACTACCAATACCCACATATACCTTATTTTAGTAAATATCTGACTGACTGTCTAGGAACTGCATCAAAATCCGTTAAGTAGTTTTTAGTGCTTTTTTCGAGTTTATCGCGTTCAGACCGACAGACAGGGCGGAGAGAGTAGTGATTACCATCTGACCTTTAGGAGCCATTTTACGAGGAGAATCGGATATCTGCACTAAGCCAGTTATGTTCAACTGCTTGGACCATTTAGTTACCCAGACCTTAGAGTATAGTACATCAATACCATACCATCAAACTTCTAACCGCGAGAATAATTCGTTATTTTCCCATATTAATTGGTAACTATGTACTATGTACCTGCTTATAAAGTACATAATTAAAACTTCAAATGTACATAAGTATGCATATGAATTGTTTATAATATCGGGTAAAGGACAGTTATATTCATTCTTATAATAATAATAATATATCCTCACGCTTTCCCACAAGGGTCCCCGAAGGTCATTCTTCAGTAACAATATATGATTAAACAAACATCTCAAGCAATTTCGTTTGATCATTTAGTATTGTTAATATCAATAGGGAAGCCAGAAACTTTTCTTATCCCGTTTTCAAGCAACTTTAACACAATTTATGTGAGGCCTCTTTAATTTGTATTGTAGGTATTTATTGGTGTAAGTAGGTACCTAAATTCTAGCATCTACATTCGTAGGTTCTCAAAGCTTGAATCCCGTTAGTGAGGATTGTTGGGAAAGTTTCAGAAACCTTTGTTCTACCACAGTGGTTAAGACAGTCTATAATTACCTATATATATACAGACCACCGATACTATATTATATATAGCTATTATACCGCTCGACCACCAGGGCACATAGAACGTATTTTTGTTATGTATACTGTTACCTAATACAGATAGATAGATTGAAAAGTTTATGAACTTACATTTTAATGTAACAGAGATGTAACATTAATGCCGAATAGCGAAAATGGAATAGTTATGCTATTTTTGTACCTCTTATCTTCTTATACCAACCTAATATGTAAAAGGAATAATACGGGAACGATAACAAAGCGCATTTAAGAGATTTTCTTTAAGTGCCTTTATTTATAGGTCTTACTATCTATACGGCCGGATTCATGATATCACCAATGATGGGATTAACATCAACCATATAAGATCTACCAGCGTAGCACTTCAATGTGGCCTTGATCAGAAACATGTGAATTCAATATATTTCAATAGTTAGAAATTTGTATTTCCAAAGATTAAATCGACACCGGTCGTAGATCCAAACACGGGCAATATAACCACCGGTGCACAAATTAATTTTTTTTTTTATGGTTGATTCCAGTAGGCATTATTTAATTTTTTTTTTGGTCTTGAAAGATGGTACCTAACCTTTCAAATATATTTTTATGTGCTTTAAACCTAAATAGAATATAGAGTTACCTGACTGATTAATAGGTGTCAGCGCCACTACGAGATAAAAGTAGTCTGTGGTGTCATGATGGGTGCATAATGCGCATTAAATATATTCTGTGGTAGCTAACTGTCAAGTAGTGTTCATTAGTAGTCTTTGCTCACTTGCTGTCAAGTTTCAATTTCCAAATAAACAAACATACAGCTGATTTGATTTGATTTAAAAATAACAAGTTATCAGACTTATGTAGTAAAGTGTACCAATATTCGTTAAAAATGTTATATTGAGATCTAGTACAATAAGACCGTTGAATGTTAATCTAATAATTGGGTATTTAGCGTTAAGCCCATCAAGATGTCTAAACAAAGTATTATGTTTCATCCTATTATAAGTTCAATACAACGCATAGCACTTTATGAAACCAAAGCGGTAAGTTTGTATCTAATCGTTAATACTTAGATCTATGAAACATCTGATTTTAAATAATGCAACGAAAATAAAACGCCCCCTTACTAACGAGGATTTTTGGTCAGACTATGGTATGAAACTAATTTGTATATAGTATATTACAATATATAAAAATACAACTTTCCTATTTTCTATCAATTCTTCCAAGAAGGATTTTTTGCAGATCATAAATTTTCATCCAATTACAAGATATTGTAACAAGGATACTTCTCACAACATACAATGGGTCACACATTTTGACTGCATTGACCACTTTTCTCTTTACTCCATGTATGCATTCGGAGATTGAGTACAACAAATCTTAAATTAAAATATTGTAACTTTTCAGAGGTTTTTTTTAATTGGCTCCAACAATACCCAAAGTAGATTCCGTGTCTTAAAAATAGACAGAACAGATCCAAGAGAGTTGATACTAGTTGATGACAAGGTGGAGTACAACAAGCAGGAGATACATCAGCTTCTGAACATGATGGGCTTTGGGAACAAGACAGGGAGGACAAATAGCTTGAATAAACTAGTCTCGGCTTTTGGAATTGTAGGTCAGAATGTACTTGAATATGAATCTCTAATCTCTAATATACTCTCAAATCTCGAATATTCCTACTGTATATACACATAATATGTATGTATGTATTTCATTTTTGGATGTTCTGTTTCCTACAATTACATACTAAATAAAAGTGCAAGCAATCACATAAGGTACGGATAGTGCTGTCCACTAAGACGCGCCCCACCAATTTGTAGTCCATGGGGTTGCCATATGTGGGGAGTATGATCCGAGTCTATTAATTGTAGTGTGCGTGTGCACTCACAGGTAATAAGTATGTACACATAACTCTGACACATTAGTGGAAGGTTGCACACTTACACTAAACTATATGGAATGAATAGTGGGGCGCATCTTCGTGGATGACACTATCTATATTATGATGTAATGAAACATTCTATTCTACTAATATTCGAGCCAATATATATCTACCTTAAAGAAACATAGATATATTTAAGTACCAACCATCAGGTCCATTGGCTAAATTTAATAATTCTACAATCCTATCATTACAGGTTTTGTTAGATTCCTCGAGGGGTACTACATCATTCTAGTTACAAAAAGAAGAAAAATTGCATCTATTGGTTTACACTCCATTTACAAGATAGAAGACACAGCAACCATTTATATTCCGAATGAGAGTAACAAGCCGCCGCATCCAGATGAACAGAGATACCTGAAGATGTTCCTGGCTATTGATCTATCTACAAATTTCTATTATAGCTACAGTTATGACATCACTCATACATTACAAATGAACATGGCTCCTCCTAGAAGATTGGCTCCCGCATTGTTTCCTAAGCCAGTGACAGCAGCTGTGTATCACGCCAATTTGGATGAAGGCAAAGACACAAACCAAAAGAAGTGCACTTGCCATGCAGACGACGATGATGATGAGGATATATTTGGAACTTGGAAGACACAGTTACAAGAAAGACAAGAAAAGACTGGGTGACTAATAAGTTTTCTTTAATGTTAAATGCAGTTCATTATGTCAAGTCCCTTGTGAGGTAGGCAGAGAATAAATCGCAATTTCACTCTCGAAGTATCAATTTCTCCTGTTTCTGCCTCGTTTACAAACGGTTGCTACTATATGAATCTCGATCGATATATTCGATCTCTTCGAAATTGTGCGGAGTAACGATCTTAGATCGAATCCGCAATTAAGAGATTCGCAAATCAACTGGCGTGAATGAAGGCGTGATTGTAAAGATGAAGAAAAGCATTTTACGTTAGTTTCGACATATAGAAAGGATGAGTGAAGAAAGATTGACGAAACAGATATACAAAGCAAAATTGTGTGTAAGAAGAGGCAGAGGAAAACCACGTTCCAACTACCTAGATTAAAATTATCGGACGCTCAAGGTCGGAAACGTCAAGAGTACTCGAAATCGACGAACATGTTTGAAGAGACTGATGAATGTGGACGAAGCGAAAGAGGTATGTAAGTCTAGAGAGAACTAGCGCTCTATACTCTCTCTGCCCGTTAGGGACACGGCGTGGTGATATGTAAGTATCTATGCTACTGTATGCATGCAAAAGGTATTGCTGTGTAAAAAGACCAAGTATCTACACAAAGCAAAGCTGTCTCCCGCATCTGCCAATAATAATCTAGTTTTAAAAATTATATTTTGTACAAGATTTAAATTAATGTCCAATTTTCAGAGTCCAGGGTCCAAGATATGACTTTGGTGTACGCACTGTGCCAGAGTGGAGATTTGTATGGAACAGTCATCTCTTATCTGCTGTTCATTCCCACCTTCATCCAGACTGGATTCTATACATCATACATGGGTTTATAGAACAAAGTAATTTGAATATATTCGGCCGGCCCGTGTACCTGACCTTAATAGCAAGGAGAAGCAACAGATATGCAGGCACTAGGTTCTTGAAGAGAGGTGCTAACATGCACGGGGACGTGGCCAACGAGGTGGAGACAGAACAAATTGTACACGATTCTATGGTATCATCATTCGCTGCTGGCAAGTAAGTGATGTCTACATATTTATGAAACATTCTAGGCCGAGTGGTTTGAGTAACAGCCTGCCAACCAACCAACAAGTTTTTTCTGACTTATGTAAGGTTACGAATCACACCAAGTGCATTACGTTGAAGGAAAACATCGAGAGGAAATCTGTATAAGTTTACGAAGAAATTCAAAAGGTTGGCACCTAAAATATATTTCCTGTGGGAAGCAGGGTGCTGTCTACACAGGTCTGCCTACCCTTTCGGGGCCACTTGTGGTAAGGCGAGAAGACATAACAATAAATCCTTAAAATATCGTGTTACAGAGAAAATGATTAATGTTATTCGAATAATTAGTATTATTAAAGCAGAGTGGACAAGAGTTTAATTATTATATTATTATGTCCCTTTATACCACAGGTTCAGTTCATTTGTTCAAATGCGAGGCTCAATTCCGTGCTATTGGTCCCAAGACGTATCCAAAATGGTACCAAAGCCTGCAATATCTGTAGATTTGAGTGATCCATTTGCCGAGATACCAGGCAAGCACTTGAATAACCTGATGAGCAGATACGGTTCACCAATTATGTTCTTGAATTTGGTGAAGAAGAGGGAGAAGAAAAAGCACGAGTCCCTTCTGACGCACGTGATAAGCAACGCCGTCAAATATCTGAACCAATTCCTGCCGCCGGAGCACGCCGTGCAGTACTACCACTTAGACATGGCTCGTATGAACAAGGGGGCTGATGCTAAAGTGTTAGATAAGTGAGTGATACATTGATACTGTTGCTATTGAGAGACAGATAAGACACCCAAAACTAACATAGATCGTAGTCACTAACTAGATACCAATAGGTAGTATTAACTAGTATTCACTAACTAGATACCAACGTTACTATATAAGTTTTACAGATTTATTTTACTAATCATAAGAACATATGTTTGCTGTGAAACTAATAATAAATGCCTTGGGACAATTCCGTACAAACTTATCAAGTCCCAAATTAAGCAAAGCTACATGGATACTAGAACAATTAAATTACTTGTATAATATTGAATATTCGTGTCGATCACCCAAATTGAGGTGTATCTCTTCCTGCGTGCCTCTTACCACTTTGCCCACCCCCTGCAAACAAGTGCTACTCCCGACCAATAGTTGAGGTGCATATTAATGTCTTCTTGGCCTTTTACGACACCATTATGACTAAATAAACTATGAAATTAATGTTAGGTCAATTCAACTGTGCTAGCTCGTGATATAACTTTCTATGTATAGCTAAATTGCTTTAATTGCAAAGTGCATTTTGGGTTACGCGTCTCAATTATTAATATATACTATACATGGTATAAAGTTATGAGTATCAACAAAATAAGTAGCGTGTAAACTGCTCATCTTGAACTACGTAGGTTATCAGCCATTGCCCGCACGGTCGTTCGCAAGACGGGTATCTTCGTGAGCGGGCGCTCGTGCGACGCGCCGGGGCACCAGCCGGGCGGCGCGCCCGGGCACCAGCAGGGGCGGCTGCAGACAGGCCTGGCGCGCGTCAACTGCGTCGACTGCCTAGATCGAACCAACACAGCCCAGTTCGCCATCGGCAAATGTGTTCTCGCTTATCAGGTATCTCATTTGTTCATTCGCGATTTTTTTTATCTTTTTTTTTATACAACAAAAGTGGCAAACAAGCATACGGCCCACCTGATGGGAAACGGTTACCGTAGCCTATTTACGCTCACGATACCGAAGTATCACTTGCTTGTTGCCACTCTGTGTTCGCAGTGTTAGAGTGTGTTGGCAGCATAAGGTTTAATCCCTCTGCTTCCAACACATTGTAACAATCCTCCCGCCTCCCCAAGGAGCTCATTACTGGAAACTTATTCACCACGTAGGAACACAACACAATAAATTGTGTTATTTGGCTACGGACTTCTATAAGCTGGAGGTCCTACCCCAGTCAGGCAGCTCCAAATTCGAACGGGAAACCCGTTATGCCCTACCTATCTTACCTAAACACCTCTGCCTACCCCTTCGGGGACCCTTGTGGGAAGGCGTGAGGATATGTATTTATGTTAATAATGCATATAATTTATGTTACTATTATTATTGGTGCGTAATTTTGCGTAAAATTCGTGCATCTACGTTAAGTTTTTTTACTTTTTAACATAATCGTTACTCCAATAATCATTACAATATTTTTGATTAAACATAGCACACACATAAGTACCAATGTTTGCTTAGGAGGCTTTATATGGGTTTTGTACTGGCACCTAATCCAATAGTATTAGGTACAACGTAGTATTAGACTTACGTAGCAAAAGTATTAAGCTAATACTTATTTGTAGCAACGTATGCCCCCAGCTTTACTCATTGGGCGTGATTGGCGAGCCCGTGATAGAGTTTGATTCGGACTGCGCGCGTCTGCTCGAGGGGCTCTATGAAGACCACGGAGACACGCTGGCGCTGCAATATGGCGGCTCACAACTCGTGCACAGGTGAGGCTGCAGCTAGCAAATGATGACGTCATTTCTCTGTGGTAACTTTTGTTTACATTAAGAATGTGACGTTCAATAAGTGTTCCCTGTGTCCCTTACGTTGAATAAAATAATTTGATTTTGATTTTCTGTTAGTACCTAATGCATATAGGACGGGATGGTCAAAGATAATAGAGTGCAGTTCCTATTCTTTTCAGGATTCATGGTAAATTTTGATTAAGGAATTAAATTTGTTACAAACATCAGAGCTAATCGAATAGCTATAGCGTGAAGCTTAAGCTGCAAAACTAATCACACCTCATATTGAATAATTTTCTAGAAGTTTATTTCAATCAATGACGAATGCCCAGCTCCCTATCTCTGGTTTCAGCGTCTCTCTAAGGCAATGTCTTAACGATCGGTTAAGTAGCAAAAGTTCCCAGAACGCACACTACTAGAAATAAAAAATAAGTGAATGACATTACAGAATCAAAACGTACCGCAAGACAGCGCCGTGGTCTTCCCACGGTAACGACATCATGCAGACGCTAAGCCGATATTACTCCAATACTTTCTCGGACGCAGAGAAGCAGAATACTATGAACTTATTCCTGGGGTTGTTCGTGCCCGACCCCGCTCGGCCGCCTATATGGGACTACCCTACAGACTACTATCTTCATCATCCAGAAGCCATGGTTTATATTCCCAGAAACAGGTATATATTGCAAAAATGTTGATGTATTATGTTCTATTATTTCATTAATATTTTAAGAATAAATAGTCACAACATCGTATTGGCAAATTTGTTGTTATATCTCATCACGCCTTCCCACGAAGTAGGCCTAAAAGACAGGCAGAGGTGTAACACAACACCGTTTTTAGCCTGAAATATATTTCGGTACAAACGTGACAGATGGTGAGTCCGTCGCCGTTACTCAAGAACATACGCCTTTGAATTTCTTCTCAAACGTATTTCTCACGACGTTTTCACCCTAAAGCTGTGTGACTAATACACAGATTGACCTCGTCTCAACTAAGCAAAACTTGTACTATGGGAACTAGGTAACGAAATACATTCGCACATCCAAGGCTAAGGAACAAGTGCTCGTCTTCATCACACATTCCGCTCCGCATTCAATCGACCCCGCGCCTTGTAAGTTTCGTATCGAAGATCTCCGACCACTAGACCAGATGGCCGTCAACCACCATGTGCACCTGGAAAACCCTGTGCTTCACGGGTTCAATCAATCAATCAAATCAAAATATTATTATTTCACATAAGCCTAGGTGGGCACTTATAAAACGTCGAAAAAGGTGCACGGTTCGGGTTGGTCGTTTCCATGAAGAAGAACTGGCAAGAAACTCCATGGTTACTCTTTTCAAATCATTAGGTATCTTACTAATATTATAATTGTGAAAGTTTGGATGTTTGCGGTTCTTTCACGGCCAAACGGCTGAACCGATTTGGCTGAAAGTTGAAATGGCTTATACCTAGGAATAGGACATAGGCAACGTTTTTAATTTTTTTCATTTCTGAAATTTTTTAAGTTCTTTCATTATAATGTATGATTCTCTTACACGGCATAGCGGCTGAACCGATTCTAGCAGGAAAATTTTCAAAGCTACTGAACACTGAACAGCACTCATGTCAATGGACCCTAAGTTGTATGATAAGGGTTATTAATAAAACACCTGTCTCATAGTATGGTAAGGCAAATCTCCATATAATATAAACAATAAAAATAGGGTAATCTATCATGCGGGACTCTCAATAGCGCGATCCAGAAATCAACAAAAACAAATCAGCGCCATCTATTGACACACTTACAAAATTGATAATTGATTACAAATAATAATATAGATTGTGATGTCCCGGCGCAGGTCGCTGACGCAGTGGTGGGAGCGCGCGGTGGGGCGAGCGCTGCCGCTGGGCGCGGGCGAGGCGCGCAAGCTGTGCTGCGAGCTGGTGGGCGCGCAGCAGGGCACGCTCGAGATGCTCGACCCCTACCACGACTACTACCGCCCCTTCGAGTACACCGTCTTCATGGACTCCTTCGAGTTCAAGGTATCATACCTGCAGGGCCGTCTAACTCACTCAAGGTCGGCACATTAGCATAATTTATTAATTCATTGTTTATGAGCCTTGGTGCCCGAGGTGTTCGACTAATTGCCTACAACACAAAGATTCTAAGATGCAAATTCAAATCCCGACTGTACCAATGAGTTTTTCTGAACTTAAGTACAGTGGTTAGTCACGAGCTTTAAGCTAGGTATAGGAAAACATCGAAAGGAAACCTGCATACGTTTGAGAAGAATTTCAAAGCCGTATTTATAGTCGTGCTTGAGTAACAAGTGGGTGTGTGGGTACTACCATCTCACTCTACCTACCTACACTTCTGCCTACCCATTCGGGGACCCTTGTGGGAAGGCGTAAGGATATTTATTTATTTACCGTTGCCTACCACTTCCAATAAACGAAATGAAACTTCATGAATTACACCGACAAGAGTTATGCTCTTAAAATTTACTTCGAGAAACAAAACACGTAGATTATGAAATAGAGGACACTCTCGTATACTAATCCTCACAGAACTCTGATGGGTCCACATATGGCCTTGACAGAGCACAGTTTTGTTAGCATTAATAAAGAAAATACATTAGCAAGGTTGTAGACTTATGCGCATACAAAAGATTATAAGCAAATAGGTATTTAGTCACCATTATCTTATGTACGATAACTAGAGTATAACCTCTTACCAGGCGAGACACATACTACTCTGCGATCTTTTTGTTTAAAATAATAATAAGATTAGCTTTATCGTTATGCTACAACATTTTAGCCCTTGCTATTGGAGCGTGGGCTCATCATTATTACGCTATACTTCAATTGCCTGATAGCTTCTTGCTTATAATATTCCTGCAGTTATTCTTCTTCAGCCGTCTTGTATGTGCTATTATGTTTATGTCGCGAGGTAATTATTTATTATTAACTCGCTGTTATATATCTCAAAATTGTCAACATTGTAAAGTATAATTCCAGATGTTCCACACGCTGCGTGACTTAGCGCCAACATTCTCAGAGAGCTTCAGTCCCTTCATAGTGCGCGGTCGGGCTTCCGGGCCCAGCAAAGGGCCGACGTCAAAGAATCCTGTCATCAGCGGCAGATCCAGTACTACCTCGAACAATTCTAGCGAGTATGTTTAATTTTATTCGTTCGTCTTATCTTCCTTTTAATAAAACTGACTCTTCAGGTTACAGGTTGATTCATGTCGAATTTAAAGAAGTTATAGAGGATAATTTATCCCTTTTAAAAATTTTTGACAAATTAAATCAGTTCTATATATCCTCACGCCTTCCCACAAGGGTCCCCGAAGGGGTAGGCAGAGGTGTATAGGTAATACCCACACACCCACTTTCCGCCAGAGGTATATTAGGTGCCAACGTGACAGATGGCGAGTTCATCGCCGATCTTTCTAGTGCTCTAGATCTTAGATCTAGAGAACTAGAAAGATCCAGCTTGGACTAAACGACATAATGATTATCAAAATGATTATTTTATCGACTATAACTTTTGCAGCAGCGGACAGACTAGACAAATTCGTAAATACATACATTCATATCCCTCACATGTTAGGCAGAGAGAGTAGAATGATAGTTCTTATTAGAAATACGGACCTCTTCCCCAAATGTAATAATTGATTTATTTATCACATTAATCAGTCTCTTCATTCATGCTTACCGGTTTCGAATACTCTTGACATTTCTAACTGCGAAAAATGGAAATATATTTTAATGTTTGGGCAATTAGAAACCTTCTCGTTATACTGCCCGTCTATAATTTGTCTTAATTAATACAATCGTAATTGTAATCGTTCTCTCGAAGCCAATACATTTTTGTTTTTTCTTCGTCAGTTCCAACAGTGATTCCTCTACGGACGATGACCTCACAACCTCCACTCCAAGCTCTCGTCTAGTCATCCCATCGCTGACGAAGTTAGCGGAGGTCCTAGAGAGGCCCGAAGAGGTGGAGATCCCCATGTTCCCGGCAATCAAACGATCCAACAGGATTTTGTTAAATGAGCCTACCAAGCGGGATATGATTGTGTAAGTTGATTTAATGTCATTTTGTGAGGCTATTTAATAGATCGAATAAAGATACATATAACAATAGTTATGGAAAGTGTTAATTACTGGAAATAAGTGGTGCTTTGACTATGAAAAATATAGTAATGATTAGAGATAAAACATTAATGTTAGATTTTATAGTCAATACTCAAATACAAAAGGCTTTTGTATTTCTATAAACATACATCACGACGCGCGCCACGAATTTTACGGTAAAGGAAAATAACGAGAGGGAACTTGCCTATGTTTGAGAAGAAAATCAAAGACCTATGTATAGTCGTGCATGAATAACGGCGATGGACTTGCCATCACGTTAGCACCTAGAATATATCTCCGGTGAAAAGTGGGTGTGTAGGCACTACCTACACACCTCTGCCTACCCCTAATGGGACCCTTATGATAGGGCGTGAATATATTTATATATTTTTGTACGGGTCAACGTGCATAAAAGCAGCAATGTTTTTAATTAAGGCATATACATAAACTTCTTTTTGCAGCTACAAACGCTACGTGAACATAGAGCGGCGATCGAACCCCCGCTACAAGTCTGACCTGCATGTGGTGATGACAGTCAACAGCGCCTTCACTATTGACAGCTCGGTCGACGTCATCCCCCCCACCGTCACCAAGGGGGCTAAGGAAATATACCACAACTACATCCTTAAGAAAAGTGGACGAATCACCGTACCGCCTACGTCTATTGATGCATATAAAAAATATGTAAACTTTTATGCATGACTTAGGATTATTTTTTTTATCCTAGATAATAATAATAATATATCCTCACGCCTTCCCACAAGGGTCCCTTAGATACTCGTCAATGTATAAATCTCTTAAATAAAAATATACTACCCTAATGTCTTATATTTAGGATGGGTATAACTACCTATTGCTGTTATTTCTTTATTTGTAAAATAAAAGAAAATCGTTATAATTATAACATATAGAATATACATACATATGCAAAATAAATGAACTATAATCGTGGAATAACTATTATTTTAGTAGTATTATTTGCGGGTTTTTATGATTTTTTAGAACACGTTTTTACCTATATAGTGATAAGCTATCATTAGAATAAAATTACGTTTTCAAATACAAACATCTTTTTGAACGATTTGTTTGATCTGATTAATTTTGTTAATCTGTTCTTTCTCCTTAGGTGGGCGCTGTCATGTCACTGGTACGTCAGTCAAGTCTGAAGTCAATAATTTTTCTCATTTTCTCATTTACCGTTTGACATTTAGGCCTTTATAGTATTAGTGGTCGATTGTTGTGCAAAATTGATATATTTGTTGGCCAGTCGTCGGTGTGAAATCTTTTAGGGGCGGATGGGTCTTGATTGCAGATAAATACGTGTAGTAAACTGCGTATTGCAGTCATGGCTATGTCAAAAGGCTTCAAAGTCTTGGAAAAATCGTCACCACCGAATCCATACAGTATACTGTTGCAGCATAGAAATAAAGATACGGCGTTGCTCTTTGAGTCTCAAGCGGTGGTGTCACTATCACCACAGGAGACAGAAACTCTTCGAAAGCAATATCATAAGATTGCGGACGCATACGGATGCTTGGGTGTTTTACAACTGAACTCAGGCGACAGCTGCCTGCTGTACCTTGTGCTCGTCACTGGCTGTTGCTCCGTGGGTAAGGTTGGCGATGTAGAAGTTTTCAAAATAACTCAAACGCAATTCCTGCCTTTGTTCTACCAATCCCAAGGAGAGGACAAAGTCTCTGAAGTAAGGAAACTATTAAATTCTGGTACCTTCTACTTTTCTTGGAACTCTGGAAAGACTGCCGATAATTTATTTGATCTCACTTTATGTGCTCAGAGGAAGAGTAAGAATGCAAACTCTGACAATAGATTTTTTTGGAATAGAACATTATTCATTCATTTAATTCGATTTGGAATAGACTGTGAGGAATGGCTCACACGGGCTATGTGTGGTTCTGTTGAAATTCGCACCATCTATGCGGGTCACCGACAGGCTAGAGCTGTGTTAGTATCTCGGCTTAGCTGTGAACGTGCAGGAACTAGGTTTAATGTTAGAGGATGCAATGATGATGGTAATGTTGCTAACTTTGTGGAAACGGAGCAAGCAATATATGTAGATGATGCTGTGTCATCCTATGTACAAACCAGAGGCTCAGTACCATTATTTTGGGAGCAACCTGGAATTCAAGTTGGATCCCATAAAGTTAAGATGTCTAGAGGGTATGATGCCTCTACAAGTGCCTGTGATAGGCATTTCTCACAGCTTAAACGCAATTATGGCACAGTGATTGTGGTGAATTTACTTGGATCCAGCTTGATCGGAGGTAGTGAAGGGGAAGCGACTCTCAGCAATGCTTTTCAAAAACACCTTAATGACTCTGCACATGCTGATGTTGTTCAGATCATATTTGATTATCATCAAGAGGTAAAAGCAGGATCAATTGAAACCGCTTTGTCTAAGTTCAAAAGAATTATTGAGAATCATTATGATGATATGAGCATATTTAGTACAAAGGGTACCGATATTTATAATATTCAAAAGGGAGCAGTACGCACAAACTGCTTGGACTGTTTGGATAGAACAAATTCTATTCAAACATTTATAGGACTAGAAATGCTGGCCATTCAGTTGATGTTACTGCAATGCATTGACAAAAAACAAAATGTTACTAGATTTGAAGAAGTATTTAAACAAATGTGGGTAAACAATGGAAATGAAATATCAAAAATATATGCTGGTACTGGTGCAATACAAGGAGGATCTAAATTAATTGATGGAGCTAGATCTGCTGCTCGTACTATACAAAATAATTTATTGGATAACTCTAAACAAGAAGCTATTGATATACTTCTCTTAGGTTCCACATTAAATTCCGAACTTGCTGACCGTACTAGAATATTATTGCCATCCAATATATTACACACTTCAACACCTGTGCTCAGAGAAATGTGCCGTAGGGCTAATGAATTCACTCAACCATCTAGCATTAGAATTACTATTGGCACATACAATGTTAATGGAGGTAAACATTTCAGAAGTTTGGCATATAAAGATGTGTCATTGTCTGACTGGTTACTTGACTGTCCCAATTCTGCTTTAGTCAATACTGTAAACTTAAAAGAACACCCATCTGATATTTTTGCTATTGGATTTGAAGAAATTGTTGATCTGAATGCTAGCAACATCATGGCAGCCAGTTCTGATAATGCTAAAGCATGGAGTGAGGAACTAGAAAAAGTTTTATGCAGAGATGCTCCTTATACATTACTTTCAAGTCATCAGCTGGTTGGCGTATGCCTCTTTATCTTTGTAAGAAAAGATCTAGTACCGCACATACGAGATGTGGCATTGGATTCCGTTAAGACGGGTCTTGGCGGTGCTACGGGAAATAAAGGAGCAGTCGGTATTCGGATGGTTATTTATGGAACCTCGATATGTTTCGTGTGTGCCCACTTTGCCGCTGGTCAGTCTCAGGTTGCGGAACGCAATGCTGACTACACAGAGATTACAAGAAAAATCGCATTTCCAATGGGAAGATCTCTGTACTCACATGATTATGTGTTCTGGTGCGGTGACTTTAACTATCGTGTAGACTTGGATAAAGATGAAATACGACTTTTAGTTTCACAGAATAACTTACAACGAATTCTGGAACAAGATCAACTCAATCAACAAAAATCTCAAAATTTGGTTTTTAAGAATTGCTTTGAGGGCGAAATTACTTTTCCACCAACATACAAATATGATCTCTTTAGTGACGATTACGATACTAGCGAAAAATGTCGAGCTCCGGCTTGGACTGATCGTATATTGTGGAGAAGCAGAAAATATACTGTTGATCCGGAGTCCACTTCAGCGCTTGCTGCTGGAAAGCTGTTGCATTATGGTAGAGCTGAGCTAAAGCAAAGTGATCACCGACCGGTCATTGCGCTTTTAGAAATTGAGGTGTTGCAGGTCAGTAACACAAGATGCATGGAAGTATTCTATGAAGTAGTAAAAGATCTTGGACCACCAGATGCGAGCATTGTTGTGCAACCCTTTGACGATATCAATAATGATGAATCAATATTTGAAGATAACGTAATGGCGGCAGTGTTGCAAGAATTGGCGTTAATTGGCGAAGTAACATTGGTGCGATTTATAGATGACCATTCCTTGAGTGTCACATTTAGAGAACCACAGAATGCATTGACAGCAGCTCAGAGGGGCCAGATGAATGTGTGTTCCATCCCGCTATCTATTACTCTCAAGTCGCCCGATTGGTTGGATATTGTCAGGTCTGAAATAAGCCTTTGTACAAATAACACAGTACCATTATTTGGGGAAATTCAGCCTGAGCGGCCGCTGAGATCAGCCCCGCCAACGCCACGTAAGCAACAACCCAGCAGACCGCCAGCTCCCTCGCCAACGCCTTTGATACCTTCAAGAGCCAACCCCGTGCCGGTGAGTCCGGCGAGGCCTCCCCCGCCGCGTCCTGCGCCGTTGCCACCAGACGCCGGTAAAACCATGTCCCAGCCCAGTGTGGTGTCACCACCGGCAGACAGTATCCCGCCGCCCACGTGCGCGCCACCACCACCACCAGAGAACAGCTCCCCACCGCCAGTGGGCCCCCCGCCTCCAGTCCCCGCAAGGCAAGGAGCGCCTCCGCCGTTGCCAGCGCGTCCTCGCCCAGTTACATAAGCGGCACTCCTTCCTACTCATGTTGCACATCATTTCATTGTACTTACAACGCTATAACTACTATACATATTAATTACAGAAAGTCAAGTAGGTAAATACATACATGAAGTACCTGTGACACTTGTAACAGGTACATGACATGATGAATTTAGAACAAAAGACGTCTAGGAATAAAACAATGGTCTCGCGTTATCTCAAAAATGCTAAAACAGCATACAAATATACTGTATTGTTCTTTTTTTATATTAGTATATAAACAATCTTGAGATTTGTTTAGTATAGTTAAGTTTTTAGAAAATTTATGTGAGGTAAATTGTTGTAGAATGAATTATTTTGCATCTTTACTGTATGTTAGTTAATTTAAAACTCAACGAAATAGCCGTATATAATTTCTGCTTACATAGTCGTGAGGCTTGTTATGGGGTGTTTTCCTTATGCAAGATTTTGGAAAATGCACACACAAACAGACATTTTATTCAATAATTATAAAACGATACCTGTGAAAATATGACTATCTTCTTCGCATGTAATTTAGAGTTTTATTAGCCGAGCGTTGCTATTTGTCTTCTAGCAGTAGAAGATTTAGGTTTGATTTTATATATAATTACACAATATAGAAAACATTAATCAATATATACTTCAATCTGCTGTCTCTGGTATATCATGTAAGAGATTCATATTTCAGTAGTTTTAACTACCTTACCATAAATCTTATGTGCATAAGATTTATGGTCTACATGTAAATGAATATATGCACTGTACCTTTTAGGGCGTAAATAAAAAAAACATATTAAGGTGGTCAATCAGAGGCTATCCATTACAGTAGTGCATCGATCAATTAATTTATTATCGCCTGCGAAAAGTGGATGTGTGGGAACTACTTGCCCCATCTGGGAAGGCGTGAAGATATATTAAATATTTATGAATAACTGTTAAAATTTAAGATATAATAGTATTAATTATGTTGATGAAACGAAATACCTACTAAGTTATGTTTTGATTGTGAGAAAATTATGTTATTGATACATACATTTTTACGATGTAATGCTTAATGTACGTTAATATTGCTTAGAAATTGTGTATAGTCAAACGTTGTATAAGTATATTATATTTATTCACTTATATAAATATAGTAAAAATTTCTCCATTGTAGGTACCTATATATTATGAGAAGTATCGTTTTTGTTTTGCATTTTGAATGTTCTTTTTTTTTTTCAAAAATACTTTGGCAAAAGGGGCAATCAAATTCAGTTTTACCCGCACGAGAAAAAAATGTTATGAACTCATAAAGTAGACTGTAAAAGAAAAGCAAGTAACCATCTGAAACCTTCAATGTTTCCTACCTATACATTTTATGAGTTAAGTATGTTACAAAGTAATGTTTAGTGTATCCACTTTAGCAAATAGATTGTATTATAAGCGGCACTTATGACATACTCAAAGTTAGTTTGGTGTTGTACTGAGTAAGTGTATAATCCTTTCTTTTATAAATATAAGTTATTAATAAAAGAAAGGATTGGCTTATTTTAAGTTTCAACGGCTGTGTTAAGCATTTTTTAAATAGAGTTCTGGTAATTATATTGGATCTCTTTCCTACATCAAAAATTCCTTATATGTTTAAATATCTTGTGTTATGACAGTTTTTGTTTTTATACTTTTTTATTTTTATATTGTCTATTTACACACTAAGTATTTATTTTGAAACTATTTTTATGTAGCTACTTGTTTGATTTAGAAAATATTGGAAATAATATCATGCATTTCATGATAACTAAGTACAGAAATGTATTTGCTTTATTGTTCTACATAAATAACATGTGTGTAGTATGTAGTGTTATAAATGTTAATGCATACAGCATCCACAAAGTATTGTTTGCATTGTTGCATTATAGTGGCCAGTGTTCTATGTTGTATTGAATATATAAATGTTATTATGGAATCTTGTGTATTGATTTTCATTTGTAACCTTCAGATGCAAGATAATATTATATCTTACTGAAAGCCATACATTTGTATGTACAGTTGAAATTCCTTTCATTGAAGTGTATAAACTGATGGGATAAATAAAATAAAATCAAATTAAAATGATAATGAGTGGAGGAAAACACCAAAAGATTTGATTTTCCTTTATTTCTAATTACACTGCTGGAATCATAGCTCTGGCAACTAATGCATATAATTTATGTAACAATAAGTTTACTGCTTAGGAATAGCGTGGCCATAGATGGTGTGTCCAATTCCAAAAAGACCCACAACGCAGAGAGCCATAGTCAAACGATACAGGATGCTATCAATTGGACCACCCTTCAGAAATACTGGAACATCATCATCTTTCTGTAATAGGAAATTTTATAAATAGTATATTTTGTATATAAGTAATAGTTATCTTGTCACATCAAATTTTGGGTTTCACTGTGGCAATTTGATTTTAGTTAAAACAGACATGTCATCATCATTAAAGACAACATTAAGATTTGTTTAAGGTTACCTGGAATAGCTGCTGCTTCTTACGAATGCTCTCAGCCACGGGTCCGTAAGGAGTGTTGGTGCCAGGGATAAGCTTCCTGGAACCAGGGGCAGCACACGCTGCGCCTTCTGCTACGGTCGATAGATGGTTGGTGTTATATTTGATAGTCGGAGGGTCCACTCGTTGCAAGGCAATAGGTGCCTGCAGATTCAAAGAATTATATCTATAATTAAGGAGGTCATACACATTAGTTGTCTCCAAAGAATAACACTTACAACAGGGAATAGTGGACTCTGCAGGTTTGTAGCAGCGACCAGCCGGCCGGTAATCCTGTTCAATTGGTGGTACATTTTAGCTACAATATATCCTTTTTGTACAACTGCAAAGTGCCTGGAAAATCTAGTGATTACGAAACAAGGTACTTATCAGAGGCGTTCTGATACTCTGACCAAATTCTTAATTCAAACAAACAGAATCAATATATTGGTCGTCATACTTTTACTTTTTGTTGCATTTCATAAATATACATTGTATCTCGAAATAAACAATTTTATTAAATATTTTGGACCTATTTTGTTATCTTGGTATACTTATAAACAGGTAATTAAACCTATATGTATCGATTTAGAAGCATTTATCGAATCAGATTTCTGAACGTGCTTTCAACATCATTTCGTTTAGAAATCAGCTCAAAATTTGCTTAAACACCCATATTGTCTGCTACCCCAGAATGTAATAATTACTGGTTAATAATTATTGGTTTTGAAAAGCTAGTAATATTTTGAGTCTAAATAATAGGACCAATTTTAGTGAATTTTTGGACGAATGTTGAAAACGTTTGGTTGGTACTCGACAGCAGACCGACAGCATCTGAACAAACCTCAGGGAACAAACCGTCAGCACAGCCGCCATATTTAATAAATTGACGTTTCCATTTTCCTTTTCAGAGCACGTTTGTAAGGAAAAGGTTAGTGTGTGAAAATAAAAACAAATATTTTTAAAGTTATGCGCCTCATGTGTTGTAATAAGTATTGTTTATTAAAAAAATTGTGCCATAGTGTAATTTGACACAGTAATTCCACTGTGAGTTGAAAACTATTCCAAATTATTCGAAATTCGAATACCCTCGTGGCCGATGTCAAATCATTTATCATTCCTCTTTTGTTTTTTCAGTTAACAGTTTGTGATCATCTTCAAAATTTGTAAAATGTCTGCTTAGTTGTAAAATCTGATTTCAGTTGAACCATGCAGATCTTCGTGAAAACCCTTACGGGTAAAACGATCACCCTTGAGGTGGAAGCTTCGGACACAATCGAAAATGTGAAAGCCAAAATCCAGGACAAAGAGGGCATCCCTCCAGACCAACAAAGGTTGATCTTTGCTGGTAAACAGTTGGAAGACGGCCGCACTCTTTCTGATTACAACATCCAGAAAGAGTCCACCCTTCATTTGGTGCTTAGGCTAAGAGGAGGTATTAAAAATCTAGCAATGTATTTGTTTAGTAATGGTAGTAGTAGTATAGTTATTAGTTGGCAATGCTAGTGCTTTATTAAGAATTGCCTGGGAGCTTGTAGCTCACTTCTGTATTGATTATTATATAGAAGCGTAAATATTTTCTGTCGAGGCTCCCCTTAAGATTTGGTCATGTGCATGTTCAAACTATGAACTCTGAAGTCTTCAGGACTTACATTAGTTTATTATCATACTATCCTTTTGGCCATTGGGAAGATTGTTTCTTCTATCTATCCTAGCATATTATATTTAGTAGCGACCAATCAATTTTAACATCTTGAAAACTAGTCATTTCTTTTAATAAATTGTTTTATTGGGCTACTATTTAAACCATGTTTATTTATTGTAAGTACATTGACCATTCTTATAAATGAATGTCTTAAGGTACCATTGAGCCCTCCCTGCGCATCCTGGCCATGAAGTACAACTGTGACAAGATGATCTGCCGCAAGTGCTATGCCCGCCTCCATCCACGTGCAACCAACTGCCGTAAGACCAAGTGTGGCCACACCAACAACCTGCGCCCCAAGAAGAAGCTGAAGGATTAGATTTTACATTTGCATACCCACTTACACTTACACATTACCATCATTATAATATCAGCAATTTGATAAGAAAAATAAAGCTAAATTTATAAAAGTGTAAAAGGTCTATTTATTTAACTGTACTACTCACACCCAAATGCAGTATGTATGTAGTGCGTATGGTAAATACTACATTTGAGTGTGTGGTGATGTTTTATTTTTGTAAATAATTTTTCTGAACTACATCCATCCTACACCCATTTTGTTTTCATTGAAGTTGCTGTATGCAGCTACCCCATGGTTTCTTGGCTGTACTTGATTCAACGTATAGGATAGTAAATACCAATGGGCGTGTGGGTACTACACACACCATTGGTACGCGTGAAGATATACTATGTGGCTGTCACTACCTACTTCGCGATTGAATTAAGTGGGTTCCTTCTATTTTATGTGGATAATAATAAGTATAAATATGTAATCGGCGGTTGGGTTATCCGTCTCATATCATCGGGTACAAAATGTAGGTAGGTACATATTTGTCCCAATAATATTTCTGTCGTTGGACTCATTGTTAGTCTCCGTGAAATAGCGCAACAATGATCAAGTTCATATGCAACAACACAAAACTGGTTGATCGATATAGGTTAACCCACGGACGTATAAAAAAAGTATATATGTAGATATATTTTTCCTCATCATGATTCATTCATATGTTATGTACCCAAGCGAACTCGAACTAACCTCACACTCGCACACAGGACTTGACAGAACGAACGTTATTAAAGAACAATTGCGTATTTCTCTTCTCTGGTTTTAGTTTCAATTTATTTATGTATAAGGCATCGTCATGCAAATCTTCGTGAAACTCCTGACAGAAGGTACAATCGCCCTGGAAGTGGAACCCTCGGATACTATTGAGGAATTGAAAACTAAAATTGCAAAACATGTGGACATTCCGGTAGCTCTGCAGCGATTAGCTTATGTCGGTCTTTGCTTGCAAGATGACAAGATGCTTTCACAATATAAAATTGAAAAGCAGGCCACTTTGAGCTTGGAAGCACCTGGCCTTCCAGGAGGTAAGAAATAAAAATTTTTGTTGCATTGAATCAGCAAATAATATGAAATAAATAATTATGATCCCTGTTTAACAAAATAATATGGTATCGTGAGTTAAATGATGGTGGTATCAATTCGGTCCTTGTGTTCTTACTACCCTATGAACTGTCGCAATGAGTTAGTGAATGTTGTCTGATTGATAATTTTATCTATACAAATAAATAAAATTGGAGTGTCTGTTTGTAATATAAAAAAAAACCGCGATTTACTAAATGCTTATGGATGTATAGGTATACACGGTACATACATATCTTCTACATCTATACATATAAATAAAATTGAAGTGTCTGTTTGTTATATTGAAATAATATTTTTTTTACAATTTGTATCTGTCTGTCTGTTTGTTCCGGGACATCTCTGAAACCATTGTCTGAAACGGCTTGAGCGATTTTAACGGGACTTTCACTGGCAGATAGCTGAAGTTAAAAGAAATAACTTAGACTAGGTACCTACTTTTATTTTAGAAACTCAACAATATTTTATTGTTTAATTCCACACGTACGAAGTTGCGGGCACAGCTAGTAATAAATAAATTGTTCTTAAATTTTCTAAATTTGTTGTAATAGTTTATATTTATAGTTTTATATATATTTATAGTTTATACATTGTGGTTATCGTTATCAATTCAAAAGTTACTAGTCAATCTTAACTTCATATAAAAATGTACCTTAAGCAAACAAATAAAGGATTATTATGTGCTTTCATCCTTTAATAACCACAATATTAGTTTGTAAATTAGGTAATTGTTTATTTGAATAAAGGTACAAGATTAAATTTGAATTAGACTAGATTAAAATTTGTGGACCACTTGTTGATGACCACGATCCTTAGTCATGAGGGAACGACTAGAGAGAGAGAGAGAGAGTAAGTTAAGTTTTTATGTTTCAGGCCGGAAAATAAAGGACCAATATCTGAGATACTTGGCGCTAATGCATAACCTGAACAAAAAGATTTGTCGCAAATGCTATGCACGCCTACCTCCGAGTGCCACTCGCTGTCGCCAGGCTAAGTGTGGACGTACCAGTAACATTAGGCCCAAAAAGTCGTATTATATGTATGAAGCAAGCGGGGGAGAATTTGCTTCACTATTTCGCCGCCAGCTTTCATTAAAACTGTAACCACATCAATAAATAGACACGAGTCTAATCTACAAATGGATGCACAACTTCATACAATGTTTCCAGACCAGCTATACTAATTTATATATGGCACAAGTGGTACTACAATATTGTTGTACACACTAGTTGTCCCTGCGTGTTGTTGTGGCACTTGGATGAGAAATATTTATAGGAGAGCATGCAGAGGTGGTCAGCTGAGACAATGCTTAGAGCACAGTATACATTTGTATACACATCTTTGAGCTAAGCTAATGTGAATGAAGAATGAAGAACTGAGTTTGGAACACTGACAATGACCAGAAGTTCTTGACAAAATATAAATGATAATACAATTAAACTTTTAAATTTGTACATTATATTTGAAATAATAATTATTGTATATTTAATCACCATCTAATCCATATAAGAATTTTTAATGCAATGAATCTCAGTAAGTACGTATGGTAATAAACCAGCGAGCCGTCCTGGCTTCGCTCGGATACATACATTGTTCTTTATATCTCAAATGGATTAAGGCAGCGTTTTCGATTAAAGCTCTCGCACGTCTTGTCTTTGTCCGTCATTTTGAATAATTAGCACAATATTTCAATAAATTTACTCAAAATCAAAACAAGTTATACTGCTAAACCTCCTCCTTAAATTATTATCTTTTGGTGAAAACCACATTGAAATCTGCTCAGCAGTTTTTCAGTTTATCGCGAACCGACAGACAGTACTTGCTAAGTCAGGTTGCTGCAAAATCAAGATTGTAGGTTCGAACCTTAATAATTACTCTGAATTGATAAAACTCGAGTAACCAACAAAACTGTTTCTTTGTTTCAATGTAATATAATATATCGATATTAAGTATGTACCTACGTATATCAGTCAATACTGTAGTACTGAGATAAAAAGCTTTTCTTCAATGTCAGGGACACTGAACACAGTCAACGTCATAATATTATTAGTGTCGTATAAATAGTAACTGGTTGGATTTAAATACTGGGGGATTAGAGGTAAAGTTCACACAAATAATATTTTAAGCATGTTGAATATTTTATTATATATATCTTCATTTTATTTAATCGTTTCATGTGTAGAAATATGGTGTATATTTGTAGGTATGTACAATTTGTATAAATATTGTACAAATAATATAAATGCATCATTTCATGTACAGTCATGTTCCCGATCACAACCTTTGTGGAGTTTCTTTACACTATTACGTGTATATTTATTTATACTATCTATTATATAAGATATAAGAGATTATCTATATTGTATTTTACAACTTTTCCTTTTTAAAGGTACTAATTGGACGGAGTATTTTCCTTGTAACTTCAATCATTATTCTTCATACCATTCCGAAGTGAACAACCTTTATTTTCAATGGTTTCTGTGTGGAACTCTCTGCAAAAAATAAAGTTAACCTTCATGAACAAAGCCAACAAGACAAAAAAAGGGTAGGTATTTTTTTAACATTGTAAGTCGCACGTGCCAAAATTTTACTTCGATCAAATTATTTTTAACCGACTTCAAAAAAGGAGGAGGTTCTCAATTCGACTGTATTTTTTTGTTTGTTGCCCAGAACTTTCGACTGGGTGAACCGATTTCGATGATTCTTTTTTTTTTTGTTAATGGAGCGAGGTTAAGTCTGGAGACAGTAGCTACGAACTAGCGCGAACTTCAGATCGGGGCAAAAGATTAGCGCGTGCTGTACGTCGCTGACGCCTGTACAGAGTTCATGCTATACAAACCCAGAGCTATAACATCCATGCTTTAATCACATTAAGCGTAATGAATAATTGAAGAATAACTGACCGCACATATTTAAGACGTAGGTACTTGCATAGATATTATTAGTTAATTACAATAAACAAGGCCAAGTCATTGCGCCTGATAAAAGTTGAGAATTATTTATTGACAGTAGGTGCACAATATTATAGGTGAGAATGCGTTGTAGGTAAGAAATGTTTATAAGGCAAGTAGAGAACGGACGGGATATAGGCCAATATTGATCGTGAAAGTGGCTATTTTATATCACTTTTAAGACATTCAATTGTAACAAAAACGTCAGTAGATTACGATATTCGGTCGTTAGTTTTGACCGACATCAGATCTTTTTGCATTCGATTCGATTTTTGCAGTCTAATTTTGTTTTGAGCGGCTATAAGTTACGACTGTAGCATATATAAGAGAATGTCAGTGCAGGGGTGAGTGCGGTGTGCGGTAATACAGTATTACGTGCGACATGCGTGCGAGTGTGGGGGCATGCGGCGTGCGTCACACTTCCACGTAGTCCAGCGTCGTACCCGCGCCCGCCGCCCCCCCCGTGCCAGCTCTCCCCCCCGCTTCTGCACCCTCCTCCTACCAAAAGGTAAAGAAATGCTTAGCCGGGATTCCTTAACTTAAAAATTGACATAAAACTGTGTCTATTAATGAAACTTTTAGGTCTTTTTGTTATTTAAAAGGTAAATATGCTTGTATATGACTATGTTTCCTAAATAAATATAAAAAAAACCGCTATATTTTATAGTTAGAAAGTTCTAGCTTGATTAGAAGAAATTGGTTGTCTGTAAAGTCGGTTTTCGGACGACAGTTTAACGTGACAACGTCATCAAGATCGTGCCTTTCGCTCGCTCGTGTAGCGCTCTCGCTCCGATCGTAACGTTACAATGAGCGTAACGGGACAATGTGTCATCCTTTTTCGTGCGTGCAGCCGGCGTTCATCGATTTATTAGAACGTTGTCACGTCAAAACAAAAACTGTTATTTTAACAGAGCACTACTTAACTGTTTTCAAATGTTTTGTACAGGCTAACATTTAACCATTGAAAATATATTTAAACTGGAGACAATTACAACTATTTATTTGTTTCTCATATAGGTACTATATTTGTGTTGTACTAAGGTATAAATATTTGTGTTGAACACACAAATATCTGCGGCGAGAATCGTACCCGCCTACGGGTTAAAGTTTTAGTCTTAAGACAACTCACCGACATAACTGCGATTGTGACAGTATCAGAAAACTTCACTTTATTTTTCTCCGCACGAGCGCCTGGCCGCTCCACAGCATCAATATCATTTCTAAGTGGTCTCTCTTTCACACTCGAGTTTGGGAAATAATTATTGTTATTCTGATAGCGGTACAGCGTGTTGGTGCTGGGCGCCTCTTGTCTCAACTCTTGGAATAAATGCTTGAAATGCGCGTTCAGCCTCTCTTCTTGCCGAACGTCCAAGCTAGTATGATTCTTCAAAGGGCTCTCGTTTATAACAGGAAGACTGTATTTGGTTTTGGACAACATGTCGACACTGTGCCACCGTACATTCGAGTGCGCATATTCAGGTGTGTAAGCCTGGTTCCTGTGCGCGATCAACGTGTCGTCCCTGACTTCAGTGTTCCATATAGTGCTGTCTCTTTCTAAGTACTGGTGAAGGTTGGGGCGGATACTGGCGGTGGAGGTGGGCTCCGGCGGTGCGAGCGGGACGGGTATAGTGGTGGGAGGGAGCGACACGCGAGGTAAGGGCGGGGGCTGTGTCCTTATCGCTTCAGATGCGACGCTCGCTTCATCCTCGCTTTCAGAGTACGAGTTAGTACTGCATTGAGAACATGAGTCTGAACACTCCGAGTCTGAAATAGGACAAAGAAAGATCATATTCTTAAGGGTGGCAAAAAGTAAATGAGTGTGTGGTAGGATGGCGTAGCTGGTGCTTTAGTGCGCGGCGAGGGCTGTGGGGTGGTA